>JAPQRN010001020.1:0-14036 GCA_037367275.1 Coranthus polyacanthus | reverse complement strand
GGCTCATAAAGTTACTCCTGACAGCTGTCCAAAGAACAGCAACAGGCCAAATGAAACCAAGTATGAAGGAGACTGGAAACGGAAGAGTGACACAGATTTCTCTTTGTACGCAGTGATGAATCGAGAGGAAGAGTGAGCAAGACAGTTTCACCTTTCTTCAAACAGCAGCGTCTGGTTTTCAGTCTCGTGACCTTCAGGACCTTGACCACCAAGTGTCCTTCCATTGCGCTTTCTCCTGTCAGTGGAGTAGTACATTCTGGTTTATTAAATGGTCACGTGTCATGTCACTCGTACACCAAAACACTAGGCAGTATATTTATCTGAATCACCTACCAGAACGGAAACATATTAATAACATAACATATAAACATATTAATAGTTTCATTTCTTAAATATACATATTTTGATTTGCTATTAAAATATCGTTAGGCTTAATTATTTTTTTTAATAACGACAGAGGTTTTAAGTTGTTTATTTCTTGCATCCACATCGTTATGTGTATGTGCTTTTTCTGGCTTTTTCATCCCTGCTGTCTCTTTTTCACGACATTGTGTAAACACCCTGACCTGCAGAAAAATAACCTGAATCTTTTCTACGGTACGCAAACTTTTAAGGGTCGGAGACTTGCCTGTATTTTCCATTGTTGTCGTTCACACCTCCTGGATCATCCATCACGTTTCTGAAGCGAACATGGTCAGTAGTTATAAAATGCAGTGTAGAGTTGATTAAAGAGACAGTAAGCAGTGTTGGGAAGGTTACTTTTGAATTCTGAAAAGTCATAAAAACATACATGTAACCCAACATCTGTAGAGTAATGTTAGAGAGCCCTTCTGATTTCAGAGGGTGAATATTTAAAGGCGTTCTTGATCAACGACATGCCCTCCTGCCTCGGTGTAGTCAGCCGTTATACTCTACATATAAGCTTTTTGACCAATAAGAATATATTGTGATTAACTGTATTTTAATGACGTATACATTATCCATAACTGTAACTGATTACATATTACATTTATTTTGTACGTAATTTAATTGCATTAACTCTTTGACATATAACTACCTACTCCCCAACAGTGGAAATAATAATAAATTGACGATAAACACACATTCCATGGAAGGGTTACCAACCTGTTCACAGCTTGATCATTAGAGCCTCTGGCGACATCAGGGTGACTAATACATCCACTGCAAAACAAATACTTTATCAACAAAGTATCTCTACTGAGACATTCTAGTCAATACCTTTACTTTTAAAGGGAAACTTTGACTATAACTATAACGGAAAATGGCCTAGAGGTTCAACAAAAAGTAGACATCCTCACTTCGTAGACGGCTGGATTCCCCCGTTGCTGAAGTTGTGGTCCAGACTAAGCGTATGAGCTGTCCCGCCATCAGCCTCTGGATCAATACTGCGGAGACAAACATATTTTTAGCAGATTACAGTCTAGACTTCCACTTGTTTTTTTTTTTTATAAACACACTTTAATGGTTGTGACAAACAGGCTGGCAGAAGGTCAGTGTAGTTAAGTGGTTCAGTTATCATTTAAGCGTCTAATCTGGGAATCGCTATGCTTTCATGTGGACTGCCAGGCTGATTATCACTTCGACCGTTTTCAAGTGGAACACTGACAAAGACAAAGAAAACATTCAACAGATTAAGATGTGTTTATTGCATTGATCTGTGCTGAAAAGGTAACTTAGTCTACCTGCTATCACTGTGTTGTGTTTCCACGTCACCTTGTCGTCCTTCCTCCACACTGAGAATAAATCAAATATCATTTACATTTACATACTTACAGAATTATTTGGAATGTTACTGAATAATTACACACTAATGCACATTTTACCTCATCTTCCCTTTGAGCAGCAAATGCCAAAAACATCAACAATACTTTGGTTAATGCTTAACAGTTTTGCTCCTTGTTGTAAATGACTACATGACTTGTTGATGTGGATAGACACTGATGAGAATTTAGCTGCTTTTAACTTAATGACACACATGTAATTATGTGCGCTTCAATAAACAGGAAGAGCTGAAAGTGAAAGGAAGTGAGACTGACCTAACAGAGTCCCGTTCCTTTCCGCTCTTTCGGAGACAACGGCAGCTGATCAGCCATTTTATATACACAGGAAATGTGGCAGCACGGTTCTCCTTCCTGTCATGAGAAACAAACAATAAGCAGCACTTGTGTAAGCATTAAAGACACAGTGTAAGAGTAAATGATAGACATACAGAAAAGGTGATTGTTGTTGCAAGCAGAATAGAGCTCACTTCTCTTTTCTTTTCCAAGGGATGTAACACACACACACCAGGAAACCAATGAGCACGACCACAGCCAAAAGTCCACAAACTGGAAAACAGACAGAATGTTCTTGTATGTCTGAATGTTAATATTGTACAATACACATCTTGTTATAAGGCACTGCAGTAGCTAAACACTGTGTCACTCAGAATAAATAATCACTCACTGATGTAGCCCCATGTTGGTAATGGTGTTTGTGGTGAAGCGTCCTGACCCCCAGGATCAGGACGTTTCACCTTCTCTGTTGAAGAAAAATGGGTGACATTAAATAATAATAATATAGTGATTAGAATAATAATTAGTGATGTAAGAACAGTGTCAACAGTAAACCCGCGATTGACAGTATCTCACTTCCTCACCAGTAATCCTAAAATCCACACAGCTGTCACTTATATAGCGTCCCTTGAAAAGCGAAACAAAAAGCAAAAAGCAGACATTGCAAAGGTTTAGTGTACATACGGTTCACGTTTAAAGCAAAACAAGCTTCTTTTGGTTTGACTTGACTTGGCATTTGTGGAGGATATATGATACAAGAACATATTAGAACAGAAGAGAACTTACGTCATTGTGTGTGACAACATATATTGTTAGGTCTTCGCAGTCCTTTGTAACTACAGAAAAGGTGTCCATGCTTTTCACATCTGGCGTATAGTTAAAAGACTGTGTGCTAAGCTCACCAGAGGCAATCACAGTCTGTTGGAAAATAATTAAACGGTCAGTAACATCACTTTCACTTTTGGTTTGTCCCATTCCTAGTATCTGTTTTCTCTCTATTTTTTTCATACACACATATGACAGATAAGGCCTTTACCAACATTAGGTTGTATAATACAACTAACACAGAGTAAAAAAAAATCTAAATCCCTTACCTGATTACGTGTTGCAGAAAACCAAAGTACACCAGATATTCCGTGGGAGAAGTTGAACCCATCGACTGATTTGATGTCAATACATGAAGTGTTTCTAGTTGAGCACTCTGTGAATCAAACAGTGTAAAGTGTCATGAATGAACTTCTGTGTGTAACAACCTAGCAGAGGCAGGAAACAAACAATCAAACAGGAATGACGCAGTTTTGTTCTGAGATTTTGGCTCCATTTCCTCTCACCTGTGACACAACAAACAAGAGAGAAGTACACGTTCACAAAGCTTCATCTCTTACCTTGTGTTTTGCTGAGGCAGAGAGCTATAATCACGGCATGAATAACATTGACACACATTTGATGGCCCATTTTTTTCAGAGCAAAGGAGAGAAACGTTGACGACAAGGAAGAACTAAAGCAGGAAATGCCTTTAGTCCAGCCCACCTTGTTTTTTGGGGCTGTGACAATATCGGTTAGCTGTCGTTTTACAGCATTTTAATCCACTTCCTTTCATGAATTGTACTTGTTGCAGTCACACAATAATAACACAATAACTCTGTACAGATAGAGTGTATTGTCTGTACACCGTGACTCCTAAACATTTGTCAAATCACCGTTATTCCCTCTGTATCTGCACTTAAATCATATTCTAAGCATCCTACTATTTTGCATTACACCTGTCTCCTGTCAACTGTATTTGAATTTAATCACATTGTTTTCATCCTCCCCCAGTGTCCAGTGGTAGCTCATAAACTCCCAGCCTGCCTTTCAGTCCATCATCTCACCTCCAACATTGACTTATTGAACATAACTGGGACCCTGTACCAAACTGTCACGAGTTAAAAATGATGTATTTGAGTATTTCATCTCTGCAACTCTGCAACACGTGTGTTCCTAATGTCCATATATGAACAACTGTTTTTATTCTAGAAACTACATTTCTCCCAAATTCCAAATAAAAAGATTTTCATGTAGAGCGTGAGTTTTCAGGCCTCAGACAATGCAAAAAAAAAGATAAAGATTCATTTTTTAAGTATGAAGGAGGACTAGGACCACGCAGAGGGTTAAAAAAATATAAAAACTCATAATATTTATAGAGAGAAAAGTCGTATTTTTATGAGAATAAACTCATAAAGATGGGGAAATATCAATGGAACAGATTGTCTGTGAGGAATGTAGAGCATCTACTTAAATTATACTTCAGTATAGGTTTTACAAATAATGAATACTCAGTGTTTTGGACCAAGGAAAAGCTGGAAAGATATTCACAGATTGGAACTTGGTCATTTTGACTGTCGTATTTTTTTTTTTCTCATAAAAATACGATTTTTTACTCGTAGAATTATGACTTTATTCTCGTAACTTTCTGACTTTTTTCTGAAAATATCATATATTTTTTTTAATCTTCAGTGTGGCCCTAATCCTCCTTCATATTAAAGAACATACGACGAATGTTTTAATTTAGGAAGAGTTCAGAAATCAGGTTTTGGTGGAATAACCCTTTCATGGTTTGCTTTATGACACTCCTGGTGTAAAAATGCAGACATGATGGCTTTGCTTGATGGTTTGTGACCGTCTTCCTGTAGATCACGTTCTAGCGGTTTTCAGTGGGGTTCAGGTTTGTAAGTTTGGAGTGGCCTCCTCATTTTTTTTCCATACAGTAGCTATATGTTGCTTGTTGAACACTAGGGGAGGCCCTTGTGCCACAGGTCAAAGACACTCATGGAACAGAGACTCAGTTAAGCAAATCGCCATGGAGTTAAATTTCTCTCTGGATTAAAAGAAAATGTGAGAAGGGAGTATATGAAGCAAAGGCCACCATCTCTACATGCTCACTGAAGAATCTGCACAAACAGATGTGTCATAAGGTAAGCACACCCTGCAGACCAGTATGGATTTTGACAGCGGTTTGCCTGTTGTGGCAGGATGTTTATATTACTCAGGTGGATGCATGTGTATTTATGCATGGTGATATTTGTGTTGTGCATCCTCCAGTTGCCTTTGGAGATGGGTCACGGGCAGGGGATGGCAGTCCTCCCAACATGCTGTAACCATGAGAGAACAGAGGCTCAAAGAGGCCTCTGTCATTTCCCCGTCACACACACACACACACAGGGCAAAGATAAAGCAGAGGCTGCCATGGTGCAGCATGCTTCATTTACACTGCATCTTCTCTGGTCCACCGAGAAAACACAAACCACAGTCTGTGTCACTCAATACGGGCCCCTCTCTATCTATTCAACGCTGTCTACTTCCCTTACTCATCTCTCTAACAAAGTAATACTCCACCAGTATAGATGAGCAAGAATGTGCTGCCAAAACATGTTTTCATCTTAATTTATCACATTGGATTAGGTGAGAGATTAAAAAAAGGCTTGCCAGATTTTAATACTATCTAATTTTGTATGACTAACCACTTTCAAGTTGCATCAGTCTTAATCATCATCAAATATGAATGAGAGACTAAATGGACTTGGCTCGGCTCTCCTGAGGGAAGCTGTGTGGAAGTGGACTTGTCCAATCATCTTATCCATTTTCCATGGATATCAGGTGACAGTGGGAGGTTTGGATATCCAACCATCCTGCTCCATATCCACAGAGCCCCTGCATAAACAGAGGAGAGCAGTGATGACGCAGGACAGGCTGAAAAGAAACACAGAGCAAGAGCATGCATGTCTCACGGCCCACACTCCCACAAACACTGCAGTCCAAACAGGACTTTGAGGGTAAATAATTACAATTCGGCTGCTTTTTTGTCCTCACCCATTTGCCTCAACCCTTGTTTTCAGCTCATAAGTGCTGTGATGAGAGATAAAAAAGCGTTTTTCCTTCTCACTGCCACTTCCTCAATCCTTCATTCTTTGTCCATCTGTCAGGAGGTCCTTAAAACTGGACAGTTAATGATTTTTGTGAGTAAAAGAAGGTAGATGGTTAAATAAAAGTCCATAGCAGGTTTGTAAAGTTCACTATTGTGAAGCAAATTTTAAAACAAAAACTGGTGCTCCATTAGGGGCGTGTGAGATGTGCAGCCAAACCTGAAGCGAAGCAACGCCTCGAGAATCCTGAGCAGCTCTGCAACAATGGTGCTGGCTGCAGAGTACCCTTTTTGGCTTAAATTCACACATACAGTACATCCACATCGGTTTCAAAATACACTTGGTAGAAAGTCGACCACAACTAAACCAAAACAACATGTACAGGCCAGAAGTGACTCCTTTTAAGAAAACAGTATCATGTTCACACTATGATGTGGTCCTGTGAGAGAGAAAGTGACTTTCTTCCCAGAGTAGACACATTTTCCAGCTATATTATTCAAGCAGAGAGCAAAGGCATTCTTTCTGAACCGCAGACTTAAAAGTGATTGAATTGTGGGTAGGAACAGCTTCAAGTCACTGGGGGTGCTTTCAAGTGAAATGGTAATAAGCACAATTCCTCATTTTGATGGTAAGACCAAAGGAGAGGTGAGTTTAAAGAGCTGTTGCAGACACTTTGGTCCATCCAGTCGGCTCAGCATGAAGCTGACTGTGACCCCACGACACAGATTCAATATCACAAAGAGACATCTACACACTGCGAGCGCAGGACGCATACCAACACCTACGCATACTGACATACTTACTCATACACGAGGAAATATGTACACAATAACCTCATTCATCTGGGTCTCTCCAAGTTTTCCCTCTGCATGAATATTCAATCATGCAGTTTAATTACATTATGGCACATATATAACAGAAATGAACAGCTAATGAAAGCAAATTAGGAAGTCAAAAAGAATATTCATCAGGGGCGTCAGGAGTGAAGCTGTCATGGGAATCCGAGTGTATATACAGTCACTGGGTCTGACACAATACCCCCACCCCATCAGCTCCCACACACGCATATTAAAGACCCCTCCATAGCCAGCCAACACTCCATCTCATTTCCAAAACCACAGCTCCCCTTTACAGAGCTTGGTTAGCCTGGGCACAGCAACCTGATCCTGCTGAGAAAGTCTTATAAAAGGAAGCAAATAAAGCTACCCAATCAGGAACACCTCTACTACACAAAGACAAACATGTAAGATACTGTATGAGAGAGCGCTGTTAACGGACCAACCCAATGAACATAAAAACTTGAACTACTGCATTATAGTAACACAGCACGTCTTATTCACTTTGTGTTCAGGCGCATGTTGTGCAATATCTGAGAGCAACTTGGACAGGCTCTATTAATCTGTTTTCCAGCTCAATCTCCTGAGAGAGATTTCTGTCAGAAAACAAACCTCTCTGTTTGAAGCATGGCCTCCAGTTAAACTTGCTCAAGTATATTTCACGTTCTGTTTTCTACTTTGCTACTCACTTCACATTTCTTTCTCCCTCTCTCTGCCCTTCTGCTCTTGTTTGCCATTGTTTCCTCCCAGTGTGTCTTTTCTTTACTCTCATCATCTCTTTCTCCCATGTGATTTCATTGCTGGCATAAGTCTCAGTATTTGGCTGAGCGAACTCAGGGTGAGCGTGTCTTGTTACAGCGGTCCAAGCCGCCTGATAAAGCCCTGCATTGTGAAGGATAATCCCTCAGAAACAATCAGGATTTTTATTCTGTGCTCGCTGTTATTTCTGTAGCCTCACACGAAAATATACACGCAGCATGCGCACACCCATACAATACAACTTAACTCATACATGCCACCAATTGCTCTGACACACAAACAAGTGCATGTACAAGCACTGACATGCGCTGTGAACTAAGTGGACCCATGAGAAAGTATGCAAGATATTCACATCAAATTACATTTGGTTAATTTTGTTCATGAGCTGCTCTTTGTGCATTACTTCCCGCCATTGACACAAGTTTTACCTAAAGCTATGAGTGACGTGACAGGAGTTTAAGGGACGAAGATTTGAGGTGCAGCACTGTAAAATGTCAGTTAAGTCAGTGTATCTATCACTGTCATGTTTGGTTAAGGCAGCCCTTCTGTAGCTGTTCACACTTGACTGAGCCCTATTGTTAAATAAACAAAGCCTGGTGTTGGGCTATGATCAGTGAGGCTCTCAGGCACTCACCTGAAAAATGAAAAGAAAAAAGGAGAAAAGAGCAGCACACTGCAAAAAGAAAACCCAGCAACACTTTCTATGAAGCTCACGTCTAT
Organism: Coranthus polyacanthus; assembly: GCA_037367275.1. Classification (NCBI taxonomy): domain Eukaryota; kingdom Metazoa; phylum Chordata; class Actinopteri; order Kurtiformes; family Apogonidae; genus Coranthus; species Coranthus polyacanthus. The sequence continues at coordinate 5,744 of JAPQRN010001020.1, read as the reverse complement.
AAAGCATGACAACACATTATGAGCATTTGGTACTTACAGTGCACCTTTTTATTGACGCATGACCTTATATGTTAATATTGTTAGTAAGTTATTAATACGTTAGGATGTGGTATGATTATTGTTATAAGACTTATGAATGCTTAGAACTATGTGTACACATAACACAATATAAGTGTGTTCATAATTCATGACACTTTTGGCTGTGTTATGAGTATTATTATACAGCCTTATAAATAATCCTACGTTCTTATACCGTGCTTAAGTGATTATACACCTCTATAGGTGCATTACTGTATAAGTATGTTCGTAATGTGTAATAATACATCATAGAAATGGGCTTTGGGCATTGAAAAAGTTACTGAAAACCACATTTTCAAAACGTCTAAAATTCTGCTAATCGACATTTTCACATGTCATAGCATGAAAAGCACAGGTGAAAGTCATAACATTAATGGTGGCTGTGCTCCATTCAGGTGCTCCTGTTCCTAAACATCTGTTTGTTGGACTATCTGGGAGCCATCATTAGTTTTATTAGCTCCACCTGTGTTGAATCCCGCTGTAACAGTCAGAATGTATTTATTGTGTGAAACAATTTCCCTTGTTTTGTTTTCTCTGACGTAAAGCCTAGACCACATGTACCCAGGTCGTTTTCCAAAGCTGTTTTAGCCTTTCGTCCACATACAAATGCAGATCTCTGAAAACAATCCTTCCTGGCTGAAGATATTCAGAAACTCTGCAGTGTTGCCATGTGGACAGGACAGGGGGGGGGGGGGAATGGCATAGCCCTCTATGTAATACTGTCACACTGATTCTGAACAAAAGTAGTACGCAGTATGTGACAAACCTGCAGTATGCCTGGATGTATAATACACTGGCCAAAATTTCAGGCTAGCTGCGTGATATACTGCAGCTCACAATGCATGATTACAGTCATCATCTTCTTCTTCTTTTGATTAATGGCAGGTGGCAACTAGCATTTAAGGTGTGTTATCATTTAGCTACTATGCTGGAGTTAAGTAAAATGTGTGCCGCAGAGGAGACGAGTGACTACGAGTGTAATCGCATAAAATCGCTTTGGTACAATTCGCTTAGATACAAATGATGATTTTACGGCAAAGAATAGCATACTCTTGCAGTTTGAAACAAGCTAATAAGCAAGCTAACGGCAGGTAACAACTGACACCGGCAACTGATGTCTGATTTCACAGAGATTTCTGTGTAAATATGTAACACAAACTTATGTAAACGTCTGCCAACAGCTGCCAGGAAACTTTTCCCATGGAGACGAGCCTGGCAGTCATGTAACAGTGTAGAACAGTGTTAATTTTCACACATGGCATACTGCGCCTTATTCTCGTGGGCGCTGCTGTAGCTCCGCACCTAATAGATTTTGGGTCTAACTTTCTGCGAGCTAGTGGAAGTCGCAGTAAGCCTGTCAGTTCCCTTTGGTCGGTCCCAGTCAACGGCAGCTCGCCAAAGTCATTTGCCCTCAATTTAGTAAATGCAGTACGTAGTCTCCAGTATGTGATTCCAAACCATGTTCCAAACACACAGTTTTCGGCCCAATGTGGGACATGCCAACATGTTTTAGTGTTATATCAGTGCCTGCTAGTTAAGCTGGTTCTTGACAGGACTTCAGTTGTGTTTTTGTGCCTTCGTGTGGACAGAGTTTTTTTTTTTTTTAAAGCAGTTTTTGTTTAGAAGGGTTTTTTGGGTTTTTTTTTTTTGAAGACGAAGGAGGAGAAACTTCTGTTCTTCTGTTTTATTTTCTCGCCAGAGTTAATAAAATATGCTTATTAGCACAGCCGAGAAGTTAAGCCACCCCGCTGTTTCCAAACATCTTTGAGGTGTGGGGGTGTAAATGTTTTGTGTGAAGCACCTTTTTGCAGCGTGTTCCAGCCAAAGACAGCTGTTCGTTGTCTAGACAGGTAGGTTCCTCTGCGGTTTCAGGTCTGGGATTTTCTCCCTGTCACTGCCATCATTTCTCATCTTCCAACAGGAGGTTTCCTTCACCAGCTTTTCGGCTGCCGTCATCATCTGTCACCATGACCAGGGGGAAGGAGAACATAATTACAGGACAGAGGCAACCATAACTTACCTCCCAAGGTTATAGCTAATAACAAAGCCGGCAGCCGTGACTGTCAGACTGACATTGTTCAACAATTACACCAAATGACTGTAAACAATCCATCGTAAAAGCTGTTGCAGGCCACCTGTTGCCCAACAGTGTCAGGAAAAAGACAATGCACTTTATGAAATACCAACAGATGAATAAAAAACTGTTTCTGTTAAGATAATCTGCTTTTTTGTACCTTCTGCCCACAAACCACATTTACAAAAAAGATGCCAGGCAGTCTGTATTAGAGACACAAATTACTCACTTATTCACCTCCTTCACAGCTAGAATTACAAGAATATTCTCAGTTCTCTGCTGTGTGCATACCCATTAAACTATTGGCACTAAGCTATCTTCACGCTCACATACACAAAGGGCTGAAGGAAAGGGTGCATGCACAGAAGGACAGGGTAGCCGCTATCGTATTTAATAGTCTCCTCGACTCCGACAAGCACATTTCATTGGCTCTCCCGCGTACTGCAGCATTTTAAGTGTGACCTCAGCACCTCGGATTTTTTTTTATATTTAAAACATGTTATTCCAGCTGGTTCCTGGAGAGGACTACACTTAGGAGCACTGCTGCGCTGATATCAAATCTTCACTATCACAGACACACACACACACACTGCTAGAGGCGGTCCCTCCAGGATTTTGCAGGCATGTTGCAATGCTTTTAGGTGTTCTTTTTGCTGTGAAAACGCGAGATTAAGTGAAAATTGCAAAAATAGTTGTGATTTTTTATTTTTTTTTTAAATTGTAGGCCAGGGAGAATAAAAAAAAAACTCTTCTGAGTGTTCAAAGTCATCTTCCCAAAAAGGCCCAGGATTACAACATTTCTATGCTTTTTATGTGATTCTTTTTCAGTGAAATCTCAGAAAAAAATAAAATATTAGTGCACAGAATAAGTGCACAGGACATTGATAGATGTCAATAACAGTGACAAACCTTGTGTTCTTTTCAGTACCTGTGACAAAATGCTAAAACTACATACTAAATGTCTGCATCTTGATATCTTCACACCCAGAAACGAGGAGGTGACTTGGTGACACATGGTTCAACGTTTTGCTGTGACTGGTGGAAAATTGGTTGCATTTGCACTAATTGTTGCAATCACAACATTGCAACTTCCTGAGAGGGACTGCTCAGTATTACTTACACCATAATGCACTTCCAGTAAAGTATAGTTATGTGTGTGAGAGGGGTTAATTGAAATGCAAATAAGATAGCAGTTTAATCTCCCTGGTCAACAGCCTTGCATAACAAGGCGATTGGATAAATAATCAGTTCTTATAAACTAAAACGAGATTTTATGTTTGACATTAAACACGTTGCAGTTTCAATATGAAATTAAATATGCACCGGAATTTAAATTGGAGTCACTTTCCTTTTTAATACATATTAAACACACATGCAAACATCATACTGACACATACATAGACAAGAATTGCGTTTTATATACACATTCTCACATACACTCATTGTCTGACATTAATACACACAATTGTACCAATTTAAATAAGACTATTCACTCATTCATTCAGTCATTTTGTCTTATCTCTCACCCGAACACCATAAATATACAGATAAGATGACATACGTGCATGTATGTGATAGTATATGGGGCAGAGTAAACTGTGTACGTGAGATTATGAGAGTATGTTTTTTATGGCGTAATAGAACTAACACATACACTTAGACTGATGTATAAACATGTACCAACGGACATACATGGACACACACACAGCTGACATCATCACCCAAAATGGGTTCGCAGAGCTGTTTTTATTGGGTCCAAAACCAGCAGAGGAAAATATATAGCAATAAGATGATATGTGAATTCATTTTCCTAATTCAAACAGGAGAAAAGTGTTCTCTGGAAGAGGTTATAAGTGTTGAAGCTACGTGAAATGCAGAAGAGAGGCGTCAGACGTGAAAGATGTAACGAGACAAAAGTGACGTGATGAGACGGACGCGCCGTGAAAGACGCAACGAGACTAAAAGACGTAACAAGAAAAAAGCAATGTATAAGATTAAAATAACGTAAAAGGTACAAAAAGACAAAAACAGAGACAGTGTTTTGACAGTGTCTCGAGCTGAAAAAAATCGGGAACCACTGTGTTCTACTGTATTATGGCCTTGGTCAGTTGCAGTACCTCTTGAGACAACTCAATGAGATACTGCTGTTTGCTTATGTGGATAAACAGGCTGTTTTCACGAGCCTCCGCTTGTATTAACATGAACCGAGTGCCACTACGTGTGCCTCTGTGTGTTGAGGAAGGCTGAGCCGGCTGACCTTGGAAACCAGGACCGTCCTCCCGCCTCGGCGCTGCAGTCGTCACTGACACTTCACGGCTCCTTTACCATTGTTTTTACTCCCAGGTTCTTGTTTTTGCATTCCAGTCTGCCCTCAGCAGCCTGCAAGTTATGGAACAAACATGACACACACTAGACATCTCTCATCCTTCAGACCGCATAAAGTATAAACAAAGCACTCCAGTATCTCTATCGACTGTCTTGTCTAGCTCCTAGCAGATAAGTTTGTTTTATTGAAGAATGTTATGTCAGAGTGTAACTCATTTGTTATGATTCTGAGTGCAGTTTTTACCTGTCAGTTTCTTGCTATTTTTGTTCCGGTCGGTTTTACGGGTGACGGCCAGAGAGGAATGGTGTGCTCGTAGGCTGAAAACACCTTGTACCGGTCAAAGAGAAGCTGCAGGTAGCTAAGGTCATCCTACCCTAAAGCATTCAGCTTGACACTAAAATAAACACACCACACATTATGGCGCCAGGTCTTATCAGGCAACCTTTTCTGTTGGGTTGTAGAGACACTAATATGACCTCCAAAATGGTAAATAGGGGTTTGTGAGTATTATTTCTGATCCATGTGCCGACTGTCTATACTTCAGCAAACACAGAGAGCTACAGTGGCCGTTACAACAAATTCTTCTATAAAAATAATAAAATGTTCTTTGTATAAAACAGCTCTTCTCCTGAGAAGAACACAAATGTGCACACCGCAAGTGACTGAAACACGACTCCCTCATTCCGTTTCTCTCTTCAGCTCCTAAGTAATTTATACAATAGGAGCTTTAATTACCTTATAACATCCACAAGGATCCTATTTAAGTGTCAGGGTTAGGGTTACAGTTGAGCCATGTTTGAGCCGACGCAGTTCAGGTTGTGTTTCAGTCCCATAGATGTTCCCTTTGAAATGAAGTCAAATGCATGCATTTTTGCCTGATACTACTTCTGTTATAAGCTTAACCCTAAACCTAAGTGGATGTTTCATGAAAAAGGAGGACGTTAAAGAGTTATTGTATCCTGTGATTCTATCCTGATCAGATAGTATAATAATCCTGTACATCATGAGACAGTGTTTGTGCTATCTATGCCTACGTATCTGCTGGGCCGACACATTAGGAATGCAGGTGGTTATTGTTGTGATACACAGACATCACCCACCCACATGAACACGCAGCAGTTTTCCATTTTTGGTAGATTCCTTGCTAACCACCTGTAGTTCCCATCAGGTTTTTGTTTTGTATTTGGTTGTTCTGTTTTCTCTCACTCAAAGAGCCAACATGGCGTGGGGCATCCAAATCCTCCAAGAGTGTAGGGAGGACAAGGG
>JAPQRN010001019.1:0-14036 GCA_037367275.1 Coranthus polyacanthus | reverse complement strand
CATTTTATAATCAAGCAAGAAAGTGTCGGCAGAGATTCCTTCTTCATCTTCACATCATCGCTACACAATTAACAACACTTGTCAAACTTTTTGAGGCCCTAGGTAGAGGAGAACATTTTCTAGGAATAAAAACACATTTCAGTTGAATCAGGGTAATACATTTTTTATACTTTTAAACAGAAGGTAATGTTTTTCATATTGCATTTGAGCGTGCATGCTGAATTGATCATAAAAGCTTTAATAAATTGAACTGGAATACAACTGGCATCATCTTAATGAAGTCAAACATATAAAATGACCAGTCTAAAGGTGACTCCAAATTTAAAATGATGAACTTCTTGCTTCTTATTCAAGTCACTGGCTCTGAACAGGTAATACTAACAGGTATTGGACATGCTATCATGACAGGGTTAAAAGACACATCAGAATAATTAAGCCTATTACTTCAAAAAATGTTCTCCATGCTGCATGTCTACATGTCGTTATACCTAAATGACAGAATAGGTTAATTACCAATTGCTCTCAAAACAATATATGTGCAAAACTTGCAGACACAAAATACCATTGATGGTGTTAAAAAATACTGAGATAAAGAGTGAATGAAGAGAGAGCAGTGTTAGCAAAGCCAAAGCAAGGGGCAAAGACCATGGCTTGAAAGTGAATCTAGTATGTTAAAAGGGTAATACCACTGACGACCAATAGGTGATGACTCCAAAAAGCCCTAACTCCCATAGACTTAACATTGAACTTCTCTCTAGAAATAAGTGTTCTGATGGTCCATCTTTAAATTGCAAGATTTTAGGGTGAACAGAAGTCATGTGGGACTGACAGCTTTCAGAGCTTCTGTTAATTGATTAAACATATTTTTTTCCTGACAGACAGCTCAACTGTAGTTGTGGTTAAGTCACACTAAGAATATCTTCCAATGATTTACCGTGTCAGTTTAGCCTTAGCTCTTCCATGATCCCTGATAGATGGCTTTGACTTCTCGCGCTCCCACAGTTCTGCCCCTTTGTCCAAATATGGATAGCCAAAATGCAAACTCAGGGCTTTCAAAACAACAGAGGACATCATGGTGGCTCTGTCCACAACAGCGGTTACATTCTGAATTACCGTGGATGGGCAGACAGAACAGGCATGATGGAGCAGAGTGGACAGACAGACAGACAGATTGACAGATGGATGGATGGATGGATACATTCAATTCAATTCAATTCAATTCAATTCAATTCAATTCAATTTTATTTATATAGCCCAATATCACAAATCAAGGGCTTAAAATTTTTTAAATTCCAGTCTAATCACACCCAATTCAAACCCAACATCAGAATGTTTACAAAAACTTTAATGACAATATTTCAGATTTGGATTTAAACTAATTTCAAATACTTTTTTAATTCTTACTAAATTTCTAGGTTTCCAGAGGCTTCAAGATTGAAGAAAAAACAGAAAAAAGGAAAATCACAAATCAAAGGTCCTCTTTTTTCTGAATCTCTCAAAGCCATTGTAAGTGAAGGGTTCTACCAATGGTCTGCAGGTCTCTTTAGCAAGGCAGGCCATCCTGTTGTATTCACAGCTGGTCTCACTGCCTGGGGCAAGGTACACCCCATCAGCAGAGTGGATGGACGGGTCCTCGTCAAAGTAGTTATGGGGCCGCAGCAGGACCCCGCCTCCGTTACCCACGGTAACCGTGTTGGGGATGTCCTCAGAGTGAGGGATGTGGAGGAAGCCGGTGGTCACCCAGGCAACCAGGTCCTGAGGACAACAAAAGAGGAATGAGGAAACCATTTTTCACATACATTCCATTCATTTTTTACAGTTAATTTAGAATTAATTCAATATACACACAACACAATCCTTTTACTGTACACCTACCTCATTTACAATGCTCTCATTATCTGCTATGTACTTGCTAAAGTCAACAGCTGGAGTCCACGGGTCGTGTTGATTATACAGACTACTGCAGGCCTGCTCCAAATCTTTCTGCTTAGTGATGGCAACCTTATACCTGTAGGAGTGAGATGGAGTGAGTTTCTGCAGAGGAAAGGACTATGGAATGAAAGGAAGCACTGTATAGACATTCAAGCCAGAAGCCAGTGGAGTGGCTGTTGTGTTGTCAGGTCTCTTATCCCTCACAGGCAGCATTATTACTCACCTGGCCCAGGAGATGGACAGTTCCTCAGTCTGGCTTTCAGGTAGGTGGTCCCCTGAGAAGCTGAACACCTGCAATCTGTAGGAGCGCGGGTGGCCCCAGCGATTCTTCTGGTTGCTAGCAACATGGAGGTAGCGTGGGGTCTTGGTGTCATAACGCAGTGCTGCCTCCTGCATGACAAATTATATACCTGTTTCATACAAATCAATAACAAGCAGCACTCTCTGCTTGCAATTACACTGAACTGTCACTGCTTATATGTGTAAAGAAGTAACAGTGAACCTGTTCTGTTTGAAGCTCCTTTTCCACCACCTTAGGTATCATTGCGTGACGTTCAGGCTTCCATGGCAGTGAGACATTCACAAACTCCATATCTTTTGTCTGGAATACATTTTTCACACCTGGAAAGTTGTGTATATATTACTTTCACTTGCTTTCTGCATTCATCATAGGTTACAGTGTGTAGCATCCCTATCATTTAAATTTAATTCTTGCATAATTAAGGTCCTGTGACCTGTTCCACAAGCTATACACAAGTTCTCTCTTATGTTTAACAGTAAAGCTTTATCATTGTTTGGTTACACCACAGTGATGTAAGATTTTGATTAAATTACCCTGAACCGATGTAAGGTTCATTTTAATGAAGTTAACATTAACGTTGTCTCTTCTGCCAAATTGTCTTTGAGCACTTGGGAGTCTAATGGCTAAAAATAGCTAACGTTAATCATCAAACAACTACAAAAAGGAATGTACACTAGGACAAAAGTATTATGGTTAGGTGGTAACTATACAACCTTACAAAAGTACATTGAGTGGTAAACCACAAACTAATAAATAAAAATCATGTTGGGCAGATGAAATTGTAAAGTTTTAACATACTGATAGCCTACATACAAAGTGTTATAAATTAGGTCTTCAGTAGGAGGTTGCTTACCAAAACTATAACATTAGTGTTTGTTAAATTTAGTCACATTATGAGCTTTTCTAGCCCTATAACAATTCAATTCAATTCAATTTTATTTATATAGCCCAATATCACAAATCGAGATTTGCCTCAAAGGGCTTTACAGTCCGTGCAGTGTTATGTTGTGTTGACTTTAGTTTGTGTGCAGTTATGGGGATTTAATGGCATAATTTATCATGAGGAACATGTTGCCAATGGAAAAAAGCCAATACAGTTCACTCCTGCTTATCTCAAAGTCATCCCACCTTTAAAAACCATGCTCCATGCTCCAACTGGTATTTTAAGGATTACAAGGATTTTACACCTACTAAAGGCTGGGCTAAGATTTCAATTGCAACTTATGCCTACATTGGAACTATTGCAGCTGGTGCAACTATTAAAATGTTAATAGTGAATAAACTCAAAATATTTCTAATTCTAACTAAAAAAGTTAGAAATTACAGAACAGAATAGGTACATAAAATTCTCACCTACAACATCAAGATCCACTTTAAAGTTGATAAAATGGGTGTGGATATTTCCAGTGACGTTTTCTGCCACTTGGTGACCATATGGATAACTACTGTTCAGTGTGAAGGAAGACGCAATGTAGCCAGTGGCACTCACTTTGGCTTCTACCGAGCCACTCTGATAGAAGATGAAATCCCACACGAAGTCATAGTTTCCTATAGCTGTGATTGTCCTGAACACTAAGGCACTGTTTGTTAGTCCTCCATAACTGTTGAACACATTCTCTGAGAAGTGTCTCCGTAGAGGACGGCCAATGTCATGCTCAAAGACGCAAATTGAGTTTCTCATTTTGCGTGGAACACCAGTGTCCAAAAAGTGGGAAGTGTCAATGTAAGTGGCTGAATAAGGGCAATCAACACCCTGGACCAATTCGTAGGCGCATCTACCAATTCCAAAGCTTCCATCAAGGAACTTGGTGACCATGGTATTTGGGGTGACAGATCCGTAGACTGACATGGCTTCTTGAACACTTAGCTCATAGATGATCCTCTCCCCTCTAAAGCGAACGTCAAAAACTCTCATGCCTCTAAGAGGGCTCATACCGAAGGCAAAGCTCCAGTCGAGGTATACAATATGGTTGTTCTGTACACTGAACCTCTTGCCTTGTACGTAAAACTGCTGGGGTCCAATGCTTGTGGGTTTCTGCTTAGGTTTGAGTGATGCATAATTTGGAATAGGTTTATAGACAATTTTCTTCACAGCTCCGGCCTCATATTGCTGCTGTAGTTCACTTATACTGTCAAAGTACTGACCATTATAAAGCACTTTAACCAAGCGCCAAAAGAGAAAATTTGTGTTTTTGTGGTTGAGTAGGATCTCAAAACCCACTGGGTGGATGTAGAAGCCCTCCTCATGTCTACAGAATGAAAACCATGTCTCTCTGTCCCCTGACTTGGTGCCTCTAGGCATGTTGTCATAATAAGCAGGATCTGCATCTATTCCAAAACTCTCTTTCAGAAGTGTACTGATGGGTTTTAATGCATGCCGGATAAAAATGGACACAAGCACATGTTCCCCAATGTTTGGCGGCCGTGCAGTCAAAGGGATCTCCATTTTATACCTCTCAAAGGTGACATCGCGGTGGTAGGTCGGGTTTGGAAGAGGACCCACCACATATTCCTTTATGATGTTCTTGCTGCCATGGAAAACCACTGCCGTCGCCTCTCTTGCTGGTTTTGACCCGTCCACATCCAGATAATGCAAAACATCACCTTTTTTCGGTAGGGAGAGGTCAATCAGATACAGGTAATCAACCGAAGAAAATGACAGTGGCTCAAATGTGATGTTCATCCCTGGGATCTTGGACATGTAGTCACGAACCTGTAGCAATTCCTCAACAGAGAGGTCAGCAAAAACATTGCTTCGCTCATTGTGGGCTGCAAGCTGGATTGGGTTCATTTGTTGAACCGGGCACTCCGGAGTGCGTTGAGTGTTGAGCCATATCAAGACACAGTTTGCAATCAACGAGGCAACAGCTACAAGAACTACAAGACATTTGAGGCCGGTGCAAATAGTTTTAGAGACCATTTCGCTGCTGATGTACAACACTGACAGTTGAGAAGAGGGAATGGAGACTGTTAAAGTTGGCTGTGTGAAGGGGCGAGGCCACAGATTTTATGACTCCATTAGAACCAGAGTGTTGTTTGTTGTGATAAGAACAAAGATAACAAATGACAGAATACAAGTGAATGTATGTAAAATAAAGGCTGTTTAAAAGGGATTTGTAAAGCATTGGCTTCTGATTTGTTTTTCAACTTCAGAGTTTTTTTTTATAAGAGCAAGAACTCTCAAGAGGCAAGAGCTGCAAGAACCAAAAAGGATTTAAGAAAACTACATTTTGCTGCAGATGTACAATGTTTATCCACTGGCAGTGTCTATTTTCCATACAAATTCTATGGAGTTAAACATTGTCTACTATGTACAAGTGTCCTTGGGTTCCATGAAAGGTGCTACATAAATTCAGTTTAATTATTGTTATTTATTTACAATGCTAAACGTCCTCATCCCCTTATGGGTTGTCTGATTATGGGTTATTCTGTCATTAAGTAATTAAGGGTTACCCTGATCAATATGGAAAATCAAGAGGGTGGAGGGATGTTGCCACATCTGTCGGGATGTCATACTTCAAAATGTCTTCTTGCACTGGAGCAAAATGCAACACAATCATGTCGATAGTTCAGAGGAATGCTCGCTGCCCTGCTAGCTGCTAGGTAACTGCTAATGGGAGCAGCTGGTAAGACTTCCAATCTCTAAAAAGGGAGGAGCAAGTTTTGAGTAAGGCCTATCTTGATAAATTATTCACAGAATTTAATTTTAAACAACTACATTTTTGCATGAAAAAATTACGTGACTGAACAACAGTAGTAATTTGAAAATTACAACTTGTCCCAGTTGGCCAATAATGAATAAGTAATGAAGAAATGCAGAAGTGCTAGAAGATCATGTTTGTAAGTACTAAATAGAGGCACCCTTAAAAAACAGCAGCCTGTATACACAAGAGAAAAGGGATCAGAGGCTGTTTAAGACACTGTGTGAAGGGTTGAGGAAACAGATTTTATGACTTCTATGGTTGTTTCTTGTGATAAGAGCAATGAAAACCGATTCAAGTAAAATAAAGGCTGTTAAAATCTCTTTGTAAAGGGCTGAGGCTGCAGGTGACAGCCTGCTTTTTACGAAACTAAAAATGGCCCTTCTTGATTTTAGTGATTTAAGAAGAGCAATGACATCCAACTAAATATTTGCAAATGTGGTCTCGGAATACGTAGAAACAATGATTTGTTCATATTTAAATACATTTTCAGTTGGTCTGGGAACCAAAGACCAGGGCCCTTCACAGGGACTTGAGATTATGTCCCCCATTACTTGAATGAAAGTAGTTTGTACATTAGGTAAAGATTGCAGAATGAACAAGAATGATTACAGCTAGCAAAAACCTGTTTTAGTGTTCATACGATTACGTCACTATATGTCACTTTAAATATCTAACAACTAGTGACTCAAATTATGTAAAGTAGGGTTTCTTAAACTTTTTATCCTCAAGTCCCAAAAAAGTGTCTCCCTGGGAAGCAAACTTAAGAAATCATTTTTACTATTTTACTGAATGTCACAACTACAAGATAACATCAGCAATTGTTTCTAACACTGAGAAGTGATGTTAGCTAGTTAGAAAAACACTAGTCACTAATTGAAAGACACAAGAAACATTGTGATACACAAACCCATTTAATTTTCACTGTCAAAACACCATCTCTTGAAAGTCTCTTCTTTACACAAGAAAGATTGCGTTGACTTGCCCTGATACTAGAAGTGCTTCATTTGGAAATATCTGTCCAATATGTTCATTTTTAATAAAAAAACAATCAGAATGACATTTTATGGTTTTGTGTGAAATGTCTCAACAATTTTTGGATGCAGTGCCATTAAATTTAGTACAGACCTCAGCAAAGTATGTAACAACTCAAGTGATCAGCTGCTGTAGTAAATTGGCATTTAGTTAAAAGCACAACTGTGTAAAAGAAAATCCCCACAGCTTTTGCTTTAGAGAAATATGATCCCAGTTGTAAATTCATTGTTTATGGATGATTTTACAACCGCACACGCAGCAACAATGAAAGAATGTGATGCAAGATGTTGAGAAAGAATAATTTAATCATTAATAATAACATTCAGTTGAGTTGTTCTCAGATAAGATCCTTATCCTTTATTGTACTGTGAATACATGAGTTGATTGTCTTATAAATCATTCACCATTCCTGCGATATTGCATTTTAAATGTAATGGGGACCAAAGGATGAAGAGTCATCAGAGGATGGCATATCCCCTTGGCCACAGAAAATGGAAAAAAATGGAAATGTTAGTCATGTCAGCTTAGTTTCATTGACAGCAATAGCAATCGAGTAATTTTCGAAGTTAATTTAATGGAAAAATATCAAGTGCTTTCTAGTACTGCTCCGGCAATGGAAATGATGACAAAACAGAAAGCCAGAAGGTTTAGAGTCTCTATAAACTTCCTAAGAGACCCTCTAACTATCCGCACACAAGGTTTTTTTTTCTTCTTTTACCCTGTGCATCTGAGATGATTGGTCAGTTGACGGCACTTTTGATCTGCTGCTTTGTGATACGGGCCCCATGTGTGGACTAGGCACCGCTTCACCTCTGATCACTTCTTTTTCATCTTATCTGTAAGTGATAACATGTTACGGTTTGCATGATTTTTACACACTCTGGCTGCTGATTAATTGCTGTCATGTAAAGAGCTTGTGGACACCATACTGAGTGCAGTTTAGTCTAAGGTCTGACACACATTGGGTCACTTGTGATAACACGTTTAAGTCAAGGAAAGATCCTTCAAGGCTTCATTTACAGAACACGTCATCAGATTTTAGCAAACTGTTCCAATGTCAAGGGTCCTGTCTTATTAAATTTCTCCCTGGTGATTAATAAAGTGTATCTGTATCAATCTTCCTACTGAGACTTTTCAAAGCTGCTTCTGTACAATCCTATGTGCGGAGACTTCTAATAAAACCTCAATGAAGAAGAAGAAGAAAGAGGCAACTGCTTTTCCAGAGCAATATGCATTTAAATATAAGATGACTGTCTTATTATGCAAGGCATATAGCGGTATATAGTGCATTTCATACACAAATGTGCTTATACATAAATAAATGCACCATCCAGAGGAAAATAAAAACAAAGTGCTTAAATAATAGATAGAGATTAGAGGTGGACCAATAGTGAATTTTTAAAGGCTGTTATAATGATAGTTTGGAGCAGGAAAAAGCATATATGATTTCCGCCCCTTCTCAAAAAGTCTGAAATTAATACTAATAACTAATCTTTCACTTCATTAAAAACCAGATAACTGTTGAACTGAAAATCTAATTATGATGGACAGACATGCTGATTGCTAATAATGGAATGAGAGCGAAAAATACAAACTTTTATTTTTGTCTAACCTGAAGCTGCAACTGGAAGAACTGAAGTGTGAACTAGAAGAAGTAGGAACTGTTGGGAAACCTAAGAATTTATTCCAGCTACATCCAATATCAAGACACACAAGGCTTTCAAAGCAAGAGGCTTTTATTTTGGTCGCATAGGACACAGACTAAGAAATAATATGTTGTGTGTATTTTTATTTGAGAACATCTGAAAATTCGTTATGGGTTGTGAGTTTTCCATTATGACATAATGAGAAATAAATGTTGAGATATTCATATATATTATAAAAGACATAATAGCAATTTTCTGTCATTTTAATTCTAAAATACCAGAGAAGTAGACAGAAAGGACTACAATATGTATTTGAGAGCTACATTCACAATATAGTGTTTTTTTACATGGTATACAGTATTTACTCAGCCTCAAATGGTACACAACCACCTAATTTAAAGTGAAAACATAAGTAAATTAAAAATAATAACAGTGGTAACACCTTGGTAGTCCTTTGGCTACTTTTCTCCAAAATCTCATAACTATTATTACATAAATTTGCTATTATCCCCTTATATTAACCCTTTAACAGGTAATAAATATATTTTCAAAAAATATGTATTTTTTAATTGTGTTCCTGGCTCCACATTTAGCAACTTTTTTTTCTTTTCAGATGACCCAGGTGGTTGATTTACCCATTTAGGGTAATTTGAGGCAAGAACAAACAAGTAGAGGAATCAATGGAATTTTTGCTAATTTGTGCAACCAAAGCTGATTACTTTTTCATATAAAAACATTAGAGACAGGATATGTTAACAATATTCAGTCCATATCTACTAGATTCTCTATTTTTACATAGTGGCCGGGGCCTTTATTTACAATCATGTATTTAATACAACACAGTTATCTAGGTAAATTACAGCGGCACACCGTCAATTACAAACCTTAGATAGAAGAGATCTAAATTCATTTTACTGTACTAAATAACACCCAGCTGTAGTTACAGCTATAGAATGCAAAGCCTATTCAATACAGTGGCAAAGGCAGACAAAATGGTACTACTAGGTCATATCATATTATCCAAAGAGTAAATGGGTTTATAGATCCAATCTGAAGGTAAAATACATAAAATTCATACTGAATGTGAATTATGACTTTATAAATACTATGCAGAGTCAGCAGATCATTGGGTTGAGGTTTCCTGGGTACTACAGACATACTATTTATTTAAATAATATTTCTAGAATTATTAGAGGGTCTAGAACATGATTTTTTTGTACAATTTGTTTATCTCATATTTCAGTGTCAACTGTAGAAGTAATTATTTTACATTTACATGAACTTTGTGAATTAACATTGTAGCCTTGTTTTCTTTCGACTCATTCCCATATTCAGATATTTTGCATCACTGTAGACTTATTTTAATTGAATCAACAAGACCAACAAGTGTGACCATTTGTTTGATTATCAACGATGGTCACACCATGATCAACATAAGAACTCACCTCACCTCAAGATCCCTGCCATTTCCTATTTACATGTGTTAAGCCCTGTTATTCCACTATACGACTATAAAAGTCTCACCGCAGAAACACTCAGGCAGACAGAATACTGCTGCCTTGTTGCGCTATTCCATGTCTCCACTGCAATGAATAAAGCTCAACTGAACCAGCCACAATTTCGGACCTGAGGATTATTTTTCTTCTACACAATTTAGTCAATGACCGAAGAGCAGCTTCATACCAATCAACCTCTAGTTTTTACAACATTTACACCTAGTGGATATAATGGGCATTACACTACTATATTACACTCTATTCAGTGAAGGAAGTAAGGACAAACATGAAAAAAAAAAAGAGTTTTGCTGAGTTTCTATTGCAGCAATTTGATCACAAAAAAGTCACCCAGGCTATTAGAGGGTTAACTGCACCTCAACATTTTGCATTTTTTATATATTTTATATTAATGTTGATATTGTTCATTGTGTCAATCACGCTAAGGAATTGAATACATAAGACTTGTATACCCCTGTTTGACATTAAAATTTTATTAGGCTTTACCTAATGAGATGTTGACAACAGTTTGAAAAGACAGGCTACCAGAAAAGAGAAATACAACTCATGGGAAACACTTAAGACATGCATAAACATGGAGTCTGTTTCACTGGCACTTCATTACAATAAACAGCTGACACTGAAATTTAAGGATCTATTTTTAAAAAAAAGGCAGAATATAATAATATCAACACATTATTAAAAGATCCAGTTCAAGCCTGCTTGACTATTAAAGACAGCTAAATGGAGGCACATTGATGTGTGTGTATTCTTATTGTGTAGGCGAATACATATCCAGCAGGTTTTAGTCCAAAGCAGCTCTGACAGGCCCGTTGGACTGCCAGCAATGTGTCAGGTTCAATGTTTGAAAGTAATTCAGTTCAATAGGTTGGTGTTCTGCGCTACACGTCCCTGTTGGAGAAGGTCAGCAGAAGGGTGAATAGTTTCCTTGGAATGTAAAAGGCATTACTGAGCAGAAGATAAAACACAGCATTGGAAGAGGGAGAAGACCATTAATAAGAGCAAGAATCCTTCTTGAGATATAGATTTAAACCTTGAGAAACTGCACAGTCAAATCAGGCTACTTTCAACATTCAGCTGAGGAGTTACATCTGTTTGAACCATTCGGTAAAGCTGTGTGTATCTTATTTCACAAAGAGGTCCCCTGAATATTAAAGGCCAACGAGGGGTGGACTGAGTGGATCTGAATGTTTCAGTGTGCCCAGGAACATGGTTAAGAAGCATCCACAAGATCAAAAAATTAGTTAAAGTTAAGAAAAACAGCAGAAGCTCCTGAGCCTCTGTCCCAGTAGAGCAGCAGAGGGGAGGCGGACCACGGAGGCAGTCTCTGTATCAGCAGCATTTAGATACGTCTGGGAAAAGAGTCTGACGTCAGGTCCCAGGGCAGAGGAGAGCCAAAACCGTCTGACAGAGAGTCAAATGTCAGCGGCTAAAGATTAAACCCAAACCAAAAACAAGGAGGAGGATCCCATCAACATCTGAGGTCATCGGAGGCGTTCAAATTGATGCAGCTTGGGTCAAATATTTCAACTTTTTTATCGTCTGCTCTAGCCCCGTTGAGCAAGGGTTAGTGAGCATCATAAAGGTCCAACCATTCATTCACCCCTTTCACACATTCTCTGGTTTCAAATACTCCTGAGGTTGTGAAACCCCCTGACATGTGGCATTTGAACACAAATGCAAACAATTACTGGTAAAAATGAGAAGGACTTAAGGTGTTTCTGTTGTAGATGTCGTCAGTAAAGAGCTTCAGAGTTACAGCTTCTGGGTTTCTTGATCTTCTCAATGTTCTTCAGGATCATATCATGGAGAGCCACCTAAAAACACACCACAACGCAGAAAGAAATCCAAGACCATGAATGTTTAATATCATAGTCCCTAATGACTTTCTCTCAGAATCCAGATGTTTAAATAAATAAAAAACATAATGTGACTAAGGAAGGTGCATTAAAGACAATTTAAACAATTTCTCGTGGTATTGCTGTTTTCTTCTACATACTGGACATGCTGCATCGTGTTTAGTCCCTATTTGACCAAAACATTCAAGAAACACAGGAACGTGATGAATTAATCCCACCAACTAAACACCTAATGTCTGTGTTCGACCACTGTCTGTGTCAAATTGGTTTGTGGACTACTGTTTTGAAGTCTCGGTTTTGGCATTTGGTCGTCACCGTCTTGGATTGTTAGACTCATTATTGGTCATATTTGTACAAGAGGTAGGGCTTGAGCTGATCAGCAATTGTCATACAAATAATTGCAGTTAATGATATTATTGTACATTATGCCACCACTGTATAAGTCTAATAATAGTTTCATTATGCAAATATACCTTACTGGTGTAGAATTTGAAACAAATAAAATTTGGACATGGCAGATATGACATGACTTAAATATAATATACTGAAATATTCAACCAAGGTACAAAATCTAAATAAATCGCCACAGCACTAGGTTTCCATTGAACTCACACAAGAAGAAGAATGAAACACAATGATATCATTTGAAGAGCAGCAGTTATATGATGGTAAATGATAAAATGTGTTATTTCTGTTCGTTTCACCAACTGCATTTATACAGTTGAGTGGAGACGGTCATCACCATTATGTAAAAAGTAATCATCATAATCTCAAATAACTGTGATATGGACATTATGTAATAATTGTGACATTGATATTTATCGCAATATCATTTTATGTCAAATCAAATCATATATTATTGTATTGTGATGAACATTTTTTTTCTTTAGGGTCTATTTTCTTTCCATAGTGAAATAAAACAAAGCGTTTCAAGGTTTTGTTGTTTGACTTCATTTTTCTCATGCATATTTTGATGTTGATAAAAGATTTTATCATGATAATAATTTTCAATGTTCTGCCTCTTGATTTCTGAAACGTTCTGCTGTTTGGTGTTTTGACCATGACGAATAGTTTGAAACCTCAAATAACGGTCTTTTACATTGTTTCCATCTTCGTGAATAAGAACTCAGATTGCGCTCATTGCTGGCTTGCTGGCCAGGACAAAAGTTCACAATCTGACACATGGGACGAGATATTATTATATTATATATTATTATTATTATTATTATATTACATTATATACCAGATTTGTATTGCCTTTAATGGAAGAGACCATTCTCCTCATTCATTCTTCTTCTATTCTTCTGTCAAATTCAGTCTTTGTGTTATTTTCCATATATCAGGCATTGTTTCATACATGAATCATTTACTTGCATTTTGATCAGTTAGTTTATACTGCCTGAGCCTTGTTGTGTATTTCGATCAATACTCACATACTGATTCCTGAGCTCTGAGACAATGACCTTTAAAGTGATGTACTCCTTTTCATCGATCTCAGACACTGTCCTCCTGTAGTCCTCCTGGACAACACACACACAGTTATTCATGAATGTGATGAGAACATGCATCATCTCAGAGAATGCTCTGGTTATTATATTATTATATGTCTTGCACATAGACACATTCACATTACCCACCACATGAGGGTACTTGGTGATTTTGGAGACCAGCTTAGCTCTGGTAATGTAATATCTGGAGATCTGGTCCAAGTAAGACGCTGCCTCTGACTCCACCGTCCTCAGCTCTGCCACCGTCTCCTCCTGCAGAAGACACATATAACCAACATGACAAACTGTTGAAAATTATTTTTCCAGTGAAAAGTTCAACTTTCCTCATTCCAGTCATAATTTGTTTTTCTTGTCAAATTATAAAAATGTGACTTTTATATATTTGTGTTTTGTGGTCTTTGTATGTTACATATTATAGCTTTTACAAAATAAAGGATGCATTTCTAATGAATGCTAACATACTAATTCTCAGCTGAAGTTTCTGTGACTGTGTCTGCAGATTGTTCAAATGTAAAAGTCTTTGTGTTCTATTTGCTTCTT
>JAPQRN010001018.1:0-14036 GCA_037367275.1 Coranthus polyacanthus | reverse complement strand
TAAATCTACACAGAGATAGGACTTGTACCGACTGAGCTGAATGTTGTCAGATAAACACTGAATGCCCACAGGCTCTGCCCACTGAACATCACTCCGTGCAGTTTAATGACACCAGGAAACGTCAAGTGTCTGTTCTTCAGCAGAAAGATTTATAATCAAGTTCAACTGACAGTTTTGCTGTTGTTTGGACATATTTAAACATTTCAACCTTATTTAGAAGTGGACCAGACCCTTTGTGTCTGTACTTTACATGATGAACCACAGCACAACACATCCACAGTAATTATTAGAGCCTTCCTGTTCATTTCTATCAGCTGAGTCAGTATCAGTCAGAGGAGACTGATCCATAATAAATACAGTCTCATTAGAATATTCAGAGTGTTGGTTTATTCACATATTATTAGTGACCAGAATGATATTAGATCAGTGTTTAGTGTTTGGAGTTTTATCACAACAAATAAATGTAAACCAGTGCATCCTACGTTATGGAATGTCCTACAAGACACAATAATCATCCCATAATGCACCCTTTCATTTAAAACTGTGTACCTGAAACTGGCATCAGCTGCATCAGGCCTTGAAGCTGCTTTCCCTCCTGAGTGATCCACAGTTCCTCCTGTTCCTCTTTAACGTGGGGCGACTTTGAGCCCTCCTGGTCCAGACTGGGGTTCCAGTCCTGCTGCTCATTAGGAACCTCTTCTTTAACCACCAACCACTTCTGGACGTCTGCAGGACACAGTATATTTATTGATGTAATAAAAGGGAAAAAAAACTGCAGACGGATGGCAGGAGGGGATTTTCTAAATAGAAAGCACTGTCAAAATGTGACTGGTTGGTTGGAGTCGCTTACTGTCGGCCTAATCAATCAATTCCAGAAACTACAGGAAGCTTTTATCAAATTACAAAGTTGTTCTTCATAAGAGCAGAAAATGCAAGAAATTGAACACTGGAAAAAACAACCTGGGAACCTTTGTTGCAACTTTCTTTTGCCCAGATCACCTGTGTGTTTGAACACTCGTAGATTTAAAAGAGCTAAAAGCAACGACAAACACTTACATCAGGTTAAAAGTACATAAAAGACATAAATACAGTGGAAACTTCTTTTAGTGACCAGTCTTAGAAACAAACCTTTAAAGAAATACCAAGCTACAAAACATGTTTTTTGAGCTGTGAACAGAATCACGTCTCAGTTGCGATGAAACGCATCAATAATACACATAAAAATCAACAAATATGAGAAAAACTGCAATTTATGAGTTCCCTGAGGGAAAGGACTGTATGACGGCAAAAAAAGAGGAGAAAATATTCTACATTTCACGCACACTTAAATGAATATTTAAATAAATATATATTAGGTGGGTCTTTCTCAGGAGGTAAAACCAGTACAAAAGCTCAAACTAACCCTTTTAATGACACCAGGAAACGATTCTCTGTTGTACAGATGTCCCTGAACTACTCTTGTCACAAATCCACACCTGAACATACAGACACTAGTCATTACACTCCATTACCGACTTTGTAGCAGTTTTCACAATCATTCAGTGGATGGAGTTACTCAGAATGGGCAGTAAAGTTACACTTTAATTTGACATGGTTAATAGAACCAAACCTTTAATCTATCATCAGGTTTTAAGTCTGATATTCAGTTTTAATGGTGATGTTGAGGATTATTTACTTTAAACTGTTGTAGTGCTGGTTTTTAGAGATATTTCACTACATATTATGTTGGCACATGCATGTTGTTGTAAGAAGAAATTCACAATATCTCAACTCGGAATTAAAAGTGGGATGGGTTTTTCCCCTCTTGTGTTTAGGGCAAAGAACTTCAATTGGTTAAGAACCGAAACTCAATGGATCGTTCCATTGCAACATCATCAAGCAGCAACTGAGCTGCGCATTTCTCATGTTTCCCATGTGCACTTACTGTATATTAACACTAAAATTAACAGTACAAAACACTGCAGAGTACAATACAAATACTATGAAGGAGTAGTAGGGCTACACTGAGGATAAAAAAATCTGACATTTTGAGACTAGAGTCATAATATTTTAAGAAAAAGTCATAATATTACGAAAAGAAAAGTCACATTCTTTCTTTCACACTATTGTGAGAATGAAGTCATATCATTTTGAGAAAAAAGTCGATGTAATCTTTTAGAAATTTTCGTAATTGAAATAAAGAAACTGAGTTTTTTCCTCGAAATCGAATAACTTCATTCACATAATATTTTGACTGCACAGTGCATAACATTAGGACATTATACTCGAAATATTACAACATAAGTCTTTCAATATTATGAGTTTCTCTTGAGTATTATCAATCAGTATTATCCTCAGTGTGGCTCCGATACTCCTTCATAAAATACCATAAAGGGAGCATATAGGAAAAATAGATAAATAGATCACCCCAAACTTAATAAACAAATATACAAAAGAAACAGGAACTACAGTAGCATGTCAAAAATCTAACCGCAGATAGATTACATTGTACAATATATCCTTCAGCATAAAGTGCAAAAAAGTAATTTGTAGTCTTGTAGTAATTTTGTAGTAATTTGAGTTGGACAATTATCAATACATAAATTGATAACATGACATAAATTCCATCTTTTTTTAGGAATGAGAGATATCAACTTTGCTCATAGAAACAGTATACTCATTTTTGTGAGTGAGGCAAAACCTTTTCCTTATTTATTTATTTAAATAATTAATAAAATAACATTATTCTCGTAATATTATGACTTTATTCCAAAAATATCAATTTTTTTAATCCTCAGTGTGATCCTAATATTCCTTTGTAGT
The DNA here is from genome assembly GCA_037367275.1 of Coranthus polyacanthus. Taxonomy (NCBI): domain Eukaryota; kingdom Metazoa; phylum Chordata; class Actinopteri; order Kurtiformes; family Apogonidae; genus Coranthus; species Coranthus polyacanthus. The sequence continues at coordinate 11,234 of JAPQRN010001018.1, read as the reverse complement.
ATTCGTATTGTACTGTGCAGTGTTTTATACTGTTAACTATATTACTCATTCAAAATAATAATAAATCGGCAGTCATTCAGTCCACAATGGCGGCAGTGCAACCAAAGCGCTAGTGCAGCGCCATCTAGCGGCGGCGGTGAGAACCGCACCTCTTTGCTTCTGTACTTTTTGTTTAGGGTCTGATTGCCCAGTTTAGAAGACTTACGCGTACGATTTGTCAAACACAATGGTCTCTTTCTTACTTTTCTAAATCGCTCATAAAACTCTAAAACTGCCCTCTCTCTTCTGCCTTTTCAACTCACGGAGACATTACTTTAGGCAGCATCGATTTACTTCATGAGAGCGACTTTGCTCGTGTGTATTTTGTAATTTTCTTTAAATTCTTATTAAGATAGAATGATGTCAAAGTGATTTCAAAATGATTTAGAGAGCAGCACCAGCCTCCGGTATGAAAAGACCTAAGATCAACACTGTAAGTGGAGAGATAAAGTGAATTACTTAATCGTTGTTTGTATATGAACGATTCTGTCTCAGGCTTTTTGATAGATATACAGTAGCTAAATGGTTCTGTAATTTACCCGCATCGATCCACGTCCTTAGTGACATTTCGCCGGTCCTTTGGCAGTGATAAATCCAGTAATGTTAAGACAACAAACATTAACAACTGCGACGCTGAATGTTTGTTAAATTAATCCACATCTGTAGTTTGTCGTCTGGAGTAGTTGCTTCTACATTCTCGTTAGCAGTGAAAACTTTCGATTTCGTTTGAACAAGTCAAACATATGCTGTGATGTTCCGTGGATACTTTTCTCTGTGATTTCTATAGTAACACAGTCCAGGTTTTCCTGTATCTCGCCCTTTGTGGTGTTTACTTCCAGCCTCTGTCTTTCGCGCGTCTTCTTCTTCTTCTTCTTCTTCTTCTTCTTCTTCTTCTTTTGCTTGATGACGTGTGGCAACCAGCGTTAAGGCGCATTACCGCCACCTAGTGTGGCGTGTGGCCCAGAGTAAGATACAGAAACAAAGAACAAAAACTACACCTACTACGTTGGAGTGTGGACCAGTTAAATACTCCTTTACAAAAAAAACTACAGTTAAATCCTTTTAACCAACCTGTTTCCTTTCGATAATGGAATAAACTCTCTACTCTGATGACAAAAACATTTTTTTATATTCAGCTCTTCAATTCCAAGCTTCCTAATTTTCTTTTTCAATGTTTAACTTCACTCATCACCAGAGTCACGTGAGTCAGGTAGTTTAAGCTTTGGTTACGTGAATTGCTGTAAGCCAATTCTATCACCTAAAAGAAGAAAAAAAGAATCTGTAATAGCAGTTCTTTTGATGTAGTACATGGTGTGGAAGGAAGGACAAATAATTCAATTAAATATGGGAATTTCAGGCAGAACCTTTAACTGGATTCAAGACTTAATTTGATGGATTTATTCAAGTTAGATTTGGTACAGCCTTGTCAGGAATACAGTATATAAGGTAGATAATGGGCAGCGTTATTAGCCCAAATACTCTTTTCCATTATGATGCATGATGTTTTTTCTGCAACTCCAGGATGATATTGAACTATCATTGTTTGCTGATGGTGACGCTTTCTGAAAAGCGGGGAAGGAATATTAATCATATTAGGGACAGAATGCAAGAGGCAGTTAAAGTGGTAGAAAAATTGTCATAGTCGTGGGGGTTTATGTTTTCAGTAGAAAAGAATAAAACAGTAATGATGCTTACCAGGAAAAGAGATGTTGGTGCACAGATTAAGATGTATGGACACACAGTAGAGCACGTGAAGGTATTCAGATTTCTGGGCGTGTGGTTTGACTTGAAGTTAACATGGAACAAACACATCAGGTAATGTCCAAGTTTAACAAAAATATCAAATGTAATGAGATGTTTAGCAGGATTAGAATGGGGAGCCAGTAGATCTGCAAGTCAAAATATGTATGTAGCACCGATTAGAGCTCTGCTAGAATATGGATGAATTGCGTATGGTTCAGCAGCAAAAGACTTGTGACCTTGAGACTAATGATGAATTACTGGGCAAATCTTCAAGGCCACTCTGAAACAGCCACTAGTAAAGATGCTTCTCCCATGTTGGGAGAGAGAAAGGGCCAAATGTGAGTGCTTTGCATGGAGTAGTAAGAGAGTGGCTAGCGATATGACGTTAAGTCAGAAAAGATATGTCCCTGATGTTCCATTAACAGTAACACCACCCTGGCTGTTTCCCTCTGTATCAGTTCACTTCTATATTCTGGAGAAAAAACAGACACATAAAGGTCTTGGAAATATTGCAGTGTTATTTGAAAATAGGCTAAAAACATGACACCAAACATTTATCCCAGTACATACGCACGGGTTTTGCATTTAGCACACCAAGTTTTTGTTAAAAGAAGAACATCTGATCCATATTCACAGTCGAGATTATGGCAATTGTAAAAGCACTACAGTGGATAGAAGAGCTACAAATTAAAAAGGTTGTTCTCTGCACAGATTCATGTTCTGCATTAATGTCATGGCAGTCATTAACATCGTACAGTAGGCTGGATATGGTTAATGAAACATGAGGCTCTGTACAGATTTCAAAATATGAATATGTTAAGCAAAACAGGCTTTGACACATGACAGTAACACAGAAACACAGGTCGACATCTGTGTACAATAGAAGGAGCACCAAGGATGCCTGTGTGTTTGGTCCATGGTTCAGCTTCACGACAGACTGTAGAGCTGAACTAAATGAGCACCGACTGTAGCAACACCTCAAACTGTCACACGTCCCATGAAACGATCACTCAGTTAATTTTAGATCTCATCGGGTGGCTTCGTAACTTGCTAGTCTATGGATAAGATGTTAAAGATCATCCCAGAGGTGGTCTGACTGGTACGGAACAAACAGTTTTCACAGAATAGTTGTTTATTCAGACAGATCCACTCCTCTCATAGGACTGCATTCAAACAGAACAATTTACAGAAGAATTTCTAGGTTTCTAGATTATTTTCCTGGTCTGGTCCACTTGAGATGAAACTGCACAGTATGTGGCCCCTGAACTAAAAAGAGTTTGACACCCCTGTATTAGACATTATACTAGTGACAGGTGGATGTTTATTCATTATCTTTCAGACTTTAGATCATCCGTTCCCAAAGACTGGGTTACAAGATATTCTGTTTGTGTCTCATAAAGCTCTAAACACTAACCTGAACAGGAAGTGTGAAAATCCAAATGTAATGCTAATGAGACTAACATTTTCATGTTGTAGTGGTTTTAACCTGCTAACCTGCTGTTCAAATCACGTTACCTCACAGGATCCTGTGGTAAGAGCAGTTTTGTCAAATCTTTACCAGTCGACACATTTCTACCATCACACAGTGTTTAGTCTTATCACACAACCCTAATTCCCGTTTGTAAGAATTTTAGTGTGTCACCAACACATGAACTAAGTGTATTCTATGTTTTGTGGGTCTTCATGTGTGACTGAACATGACTTTTAAGTCTGAAACATTTCTTACAAACTGAACAGCTGAAAGGTTTTTCTCCTGTGTGGATTCTACTGTGAGAATCTAAGTGTGCCTTCTGAGTAAACCTTTTACCACATTGTGAACAACAAAATGGCTTCTCTCCTGTATGGACTTTCATGTGACAACGCAAGTTTGACTTACCAGCAAATCTTGTACCACATAATGGACAACCAAATGGTTTCTCTCCTGTGTGAGTTGCCATATGTATCCTTAAACTATGTATCTGTCTAAAAGCTTTCTTACAAACTGAACAGCTGTAAGGCTTTTCTCCTGTGTGAAATCTATTGTGAATATCTAAGTCTGACTTCTGAGTATACATTTTACCACATTCTGCACAACAAAATGGCTTCTGTCCTGTGTGGGTTCTCGTGTGTCTCTCCAAATCTGACCTACTACGAAATCCTTTACCACACTCAGAGCAGCGGTGTTGTTTCGTTTTACCTCCCACATCTCTTACAGTGACGTCATTATTTTTTGGGGCAGCTCTTCTTTTCAAGTCCTTTATGTGGACTAGGTACATGTTTGGTTCTGGTCCTCTACAGTCCTTTCCATCAGCTCTTGTTTTCATATGTTCAGTTGAACTGCTGGCTGGAGGCTTTGTCCTTTTGTTGACAGAAGACTCAGGTTCAGTGCTCTCTGTCCAATCCTCACTGTCCTCAGTGTCCTCAGAGTCTTCAGTCTGGTCATCAGTATGTGTTTGTAAAAGCCTCTGTGGATAGAAGCTGTTGGCTGGTTCTGATCCTCCATCCTCCTCTCCATCTGTTTCCTCTCTTTTCTCCTCAGTTTGTCTTTGATGAAGCTGGGAGGACTGAGCTTTCTCTTCATCATCTTCTTTCTTCACAGGATCAGGAGTGAATGGGAACTTGGTGATATCAGCCTCCTCCAGACCTTGATTGATGCACAGTTCCTCCTGTTCCTCTTTAATGTGAGGCAGCTCTGGATTCTCCTGGTCCAGACTGGGGTTCCAGCCCTGCTGCTCATTGGGAACCTCTTCTTTAACCACCAACAGCTGCTGGACGTCTGCAGGACAATCTGAAACACAGACAGTGTTAGTGAAACATATCAGCAGAAAACCGTTAACCTGATGAACACAGATCATACGAAGTGGAACTGGACACGGGGGGTATTCTGAGAAGGAATTGATGTCATCTAAGTGTTTAATTTGTCATCGGTCTGTAAATCAATCTGAGTCTTACTCTAATCTACTCAGTTTTACTAGTGATAATGAGGTTTATTTACTTTGAACAGTTGTAGTGGTGTTTTAGAGATATTTCATTACATTATGTCGACACATGCACATTGTTATTAGACGAAATTCACAATATCTCGACTCACAATTTAAAAGTGGGACAGTTTTTCCCACTTGTATTTAGGGCTTGATGGCCCAGATTATCAGACTCATGGATGCGGTTTGTCAAACACAATGGTCTTTCTTTCTTTTCTAAAATGCTCATAAAACTTTACAATTTTCTCTTCTGCCTTTTCACCTCACAGAGACATTACTTCCCGGAGCATAAATTTACTACATGAGAGCGACTTTGGTCGTGTGTATTAATTTTGTGTAATTTTTCAGTAAGAGAAAATTATTTCAAAGTGATTTCAGGAGCAGCACCAGCCTCAGGTATGAAAAGACCTAAAATGAACACTGTAAGTCATTTCCTGCATAGAGGCCACCTCTATCAAATTTTGCACCACCAGCTCGTGATGGGAGTCTTCATGGAAAAACTGTTTTCTAATTTCTGTCATTTGGAAATATAGTTGCCATATTACACAGATGTGCTGCAGCTGTAATTTTATTTTACCATATAAATATTACATTACTAGTGTAGAAGGGAGGCTTTTAAACTTTCTTGAAGGGTGCCAATGGATTTACAGGGTTCTCCAAACTGATCACTTTTTTCTTCATGTTGAATTGTGGCTGAATTTAGCTGAAGTAGCTTACATTTGAAAATACTGTTATGGTGCAAAAATTAAGGTGAATTAGAAGCTGAAGTTGCTTAAATGACAAAACATTTAAATGAAAAAAGTAAGTTAAAAGAGGGTGGAGATAAGATCACCAGTAAATCTGAAAACATTTTGCTTTGAAGTTACCATACTGTTTTATGCAATAATTGTCATTTTCTTCAATCATATAATCATATGTTGCTTGTAACACGCCTGAGCCACCTCCACCTCATTTCGAGCCAGGAAAACCCCCGTAAGTGGACGGATCACTAGAGGAAATTATTTAATCGTCGTGTGTATATGAATGATTCTGTCCCAGGCTTTTTTGATCCATATACAGTAAATGGTTCTGTAACTTACCCGCATTGATCCACGTCTTTAGTGACATTTCGCCGGTCCTTTGACAGTGATTAATCCAGTATTGTTAAATTGACAACATTGACAACCAGCTGAGTGTTTGTTTATAATCCGCAGTTGTCCTTGTCGTCTGCAGTAGTTGCTTCTACTGCCTCGTTTGAAGGAAAAACCTTCAGTTGAAAAACGGCTCCTCTTCATAACGTGAGGATCGTGTCCAACACATGATGTGATTTTCACTTTTCTCTGTTAATATCGTGTAGGTCTAAACTAGCACAGTGCAGGCTTTCCCGTCTCTAACCCTTTGTGCTGTTTACTTCCTGCCTCCGTCTTTCGCGCGTCCTCTTCTTCTTCTTCGTTGGTTTAATGTCGGGTGGCAATCAGCGTTAAGGTGCATTACCGCCACCTAGTATGCTGGAGTGTGGTCCAGGGTTAAATACACCTTCACAAAAAAAGAAACTACTGTTAAATCCTTTTAACGAACCCTTTAGATAACAGAATAAACTCTCTACTTTGATGACAAAAACATTTTATATATTCAGCTCTTCAACTCCAGGCTTCCTAATTTTCCTTCTCAATGTTTAATTTCATTCATCACCAGAGTCACGTGATGCCAAATCAAAGAAGCAATGAATGTTAGAAGTTGGACAGATGGCTTGTTCTCCAAAATGCATCAAATTCATTCACATTAAAACTATCTGATCTATAGACCTATTATTTGGGATTTTTCCATAAGTCTAGTGAAGGAGCACCTGTGGATTTTTTCAGGGGAATCTGAGAGGGTAACTTAGATATTGGGTGAATTGATATGGAGTGACCCTATTTTAATTGAATTGAGCCTTTACAAACTCATACAAATTGCTAATGTCCTGAATCCACAGGTGCACATGTATTTCCATATAAATTTTCTTCCCCATAGACAATAGTTTTATGTGACTTCCAAGTAATTCTGTTTTATATTGTTAAGTAAGTGGATTGAGAGTTGAGATCTGTTATTGGCTCCATTTGTGGTCTTGTGGTCTCCATTAGTGTTTTGACATTGTAATAACTCATCAATGTTTGGTTCTATATTGATTTACTATTAATATTGTGTGTTTCTCGACCACACTCACACGGTATTCAAGACAATAAAGTTGCTGAATGAACTAAACGTGTATTTTTCATCCGTGACAAGATGCTGTAGATCTGAACTACAGACTTCAGAGTTCAGAAAATCTCTGGAACGTAAACAATTAAAAAGAAATACTTCAAATAAATGTGGTTTAAAATGAATATTAAAAGAGAAAGCAGACATATCAACAGAACATTGCACATATTTGTATGTCAAAGTGCATATTTACTATGTTCAAGTATTCGTGCGTTATCTGAAGGCACCAGGTGTGATACCTGAGTCTGCTGTGACCTTTGGCCCCATCACTTTGTCTGGACTCTACTGTATTAACAGCAGGGACGAATCAGTAGCAAACAGAAGAAATGATTCACTTGTAGCTCATGTTGTTTAAACTCTTCTGTCTCTATTTTCACTGTAGATTAACGTGAGCCATGACTCTTCATTCAGTGTTCGTTCACTTTCATTAGTGATAGAATTGAGACAATATGCCCATGTGATTCAAAGCACAATGGCAACACGAAGTCATTAAGGTGGTATTTTAAAGTCAATGAGTAATTCATGTCAACACATTTATTTTATATGCAGAAAACACATGTATTATTTGACACAAGCATTTCCTGCAGCATTAAGCGACCGTATGCCAGATGTAATACATGAAGCATGTTGGGTTTTTCTTGCACATATAGACTGACAGGATGTAAGGTTTGGAAGAGACGCTATATGTTTTACAAACCACCAGATGTCACTGAGATTCATTCATTTCAAGCCCACAAGCTGCAGAAGGTTTCATCTGCCATCACTACTGGACATAAAGTATCTCTGTACTTTGAGATACAAAGGCATTGTTTTATTATTACATTAAGGGATCAATAAAGTGAACCTGAATCTGAATTAATCCCAAAGAGAATCTGTGTCTCAAATGCCTGGTTTACTTGTTCAAGGCAACATTTTATTGACCTTATAATATGTAAAAATGCTCAGGAACATTCATTTCTGCATACATTTGCTCTTGTCACAGTTTATGGATAAGAACTATTGTGAATGAGGTCGCAGTGGTTTAGTTATCGTCTTTAAAAAGTGGGTCCCCTGAAAAAATATAAAGGAAACTCTGGTTTAGATGAACTGAGGTTCCACCTCATCAGGATCTGCTCATTCATGTTTGTCTGGATCTGAACCTGTGGTAGAGGAGGGCAACATGGGCAAAATCTTCTATCACAGTGTATGTCATTTTATATCACTGGAACATTTATATCATGCTACAGTAACTAAGAAATGGTTTTTTTTAAAAAAACAGTACTTCATCACATTTCATTCATTTCTTCTTTTATTTGAACAGAAACAAACAAAACAGATTCACAAGTGTAGTGAATTTCAGTTTTGGTTTGTACCAAAATATACCTAGTAGTATGAAAAAGGGGCACCACCACACGATTCATCTGATTTATCTGCCATGTGGAATGGATCATCAGTTTAATAATTCATCCAATGAATCATTCATCAAATTAAGTTTTGAATTCTGATTTCATGGATCTCATGTCTCTATTCCAAAATTAATGCGTTAATGTTTAAAATAATTAAGGGATAAAAATAAATTAATGTAATGAACACAGTTTTGTTTACTTCCTGTGCGATCTGACCAATGATCAGTGTTGAACAGCGTTACTTGAAGGTTGTGTTCAATTCAATTCAATTTTATTTATATAGCCCAATATCACAAATCAAGGATTCGCCTCAAAGGGCTTTACAGTCTGTACAATATACAACACCTTCTGTCCTTGGACCCTTGTGAGGAAAAAAGTGAGGAAAAACTGCCCAAAAAACCCATCTGGGAAAAATGGTAGAAACCTCAGGAAGAGCCACAGAGGAGGGATCCCTCTTCCAGGACGGACACACAGTGCAATAGGTGTTGTGTGTACAGACAATGGTAAACAGGTGTTAAGCTGTGGGTGTGTTTATTTGTGTTTCAGAACTGCAAAGGGCGTTAAACACTAAAAATAAAAAAACGAAAATAAAGTTTCATTTCTATTATCCACTCCTTTCTTCTCGTCGTGCGCTATCTCTCTTTCTACCTCGCTCAACCATCGCCACTCTGCGCTCTCTCTCTCCTCAAAGTGCAGTATGTGAACAGTCTCTTATACATCACATTAGGATCAGCTTACGTGACTTACTTAAGCAGCTGATAGTAACATATGTGGAAGCAGCTCTGTATGATGGTCACATGGTTGGTCTCTGATCATGACTGGTCTATCACAGTGAATGACCAGTAGTTTGTATGGAGTCAAACAGAGTGAAAAGGTTTCTTCATTCTGAACTCTCATGTCGTGGAAATTCAATTGACACTTGAACATTGTTGTTAGTGATCATTTAAATTTGTGCATTTGAAAAATTATTGCCTTAAAGCTTATCTTAGCTTGGTGCTTTTGAAATTGAAATTGCACTTTAATATATAGGCCTGGGTTTGTTCTTATTTCTGTCGATGGAGATCAGAAATATGTCTGACAAGCTGACAGTTGTGATGGTCTTGATGGTTTCATTGTAAATCTGTATTTAAAGTTAAAATGATCCTATTAAGCAATAGTATTTAAATTTGAATATACTTATTTTGTACTTATTACTCATCAATTCTATGATTTTTATATTTAAATGTAAACTATTACAAGCCTTGATCTGAAGAAGAAAAAATATGATTAACTGCGATTAATTACAGCACATAGGCACACACCGCATTAATTAATTAATTATTTTTAATCAATTGACAGCCCTAATAAATGCACATAGAAATCACATTCAGAAACAGAATCTTTAGTAAACATTCAACCACTCCTTAAGATATATTTGACTAAGTATTGATTAAGATCATTTGCAGGTCTGTTGACAAATGGAACAAATTCAATCACAATTTTACCTCACAATGTAGTGAGCATTAATCAATATCTGTACTGTTAAAAGCTAAACATACGTTGTAAGGTATCATGTCTCGTCAGTTTGTGATGCTTTGAGTTTCCCTTGAGTCTTTGCTGGCTTATATTTCCTATTCAAGAAAACACTTAAAACAAAACATGTGAAACAGTAGAACTGACATTCTTTCAAGCTCGAAGCCTTCAGGTATAAATGAGGACAATAACTCTAAAAATTACAAATTTAAATACAGTGTGAAACTCCAACTTCAATACAAATTAGACTAATATTTTCACGTTGCAGTGGTTTTAACATGCTAACTAGTCCTGCTGTTCAAATCACGTTACCTCACAGGATCCTGCGGTAGAAGCGATTTTGTCAAATCTCTACTGGTCGACACATTTCTACCATCACACACTGTTTACTGTCGTATCACACAACCCTAATTCCCGTTTGTAAGAATTTTAGTGAGTGTCACCAACACATGAACTAAGTGTATTCTATGTTTTGTGGGTCTTCATGTGTGACTGAACATGACTTTTATGTCTGAAACATTTCTTACAAACTGAACAGCTGAAAGGTTTTTCTCCTGTGTGGATTCTACTGTGAGAATCTAAGTGTGCCTTCTGAGTAAACCTTTTACCACATTGTGAACAACAAAATGGCTTCTCTCCTGTATGGACTTTCATGTGACAACGCAAGTTTGACTTATCAGCAAATCTTGTACCACATAATGGACAACCAAATGGTTTCTCTCCTGTGTGAGTTGCCATATGTCTCCTGAAACTATTTATCTGTCTAAAAGATTTCTTACAAAGTGAACAGCTGAAAGGCTTTTCTCCTGTGTGAAATCTATTGTGAATGTCTAAGTTTGACTTTGAAGTAAACAATTTACCACAATCTGAACAACAATATGGCTTCTGTCCTGTGTGGGTTCTAAAGTGTCTATCCAAATCTGACCTCTTACCAAATGCTTTACCACACTCAGAGCAGTGGTGTTGTCTCATTTTAGCTTCCACATCTCTTACAGTGATGTCATTATTGTTGATGTTACTGGTCATGCTTTTCTTCTGAGACAATGTTTTAGCTTGGACAGAAAAGCCAAACAGTCTGTCTCTTGTAGTGTGCATATGTCTCTCCAGAGAACTCTCTGACTTGGAAAGTGGATGTCCTGAGTTTGGGGCAGCTCTTCTTTTCAAGTCCTTTATGTGGACTAGGTACATGTTTGGTTCTGGTCCTCTACAGTCCTTTCCATCAGCTCTTGTTTTCATATGTTCAGTTGAACTGCTGGCTGGAGGCTTTGTCCTTTTGTTGACAGAAGACTCAGGTTCAGTGCTCTCTGTCCAATCCTCACTGTCCTCAGTGTCCTCAGAGTCTTCAGTCTGGTCATCAGTATGTGTTTGTAAAAGC
>JAPQRN010001017.1:0-14042 GCA_037367275.1 Coranthus polyacanthus | reverse complement strand
ATTTATTACAGATGCCACTATCAGTAAAGGAGGCGGACGAAAAACTAAACATGTGGCACATCGAGCAACAGAGTGAGATAGAGGCAGAAGGAGAGGCAGAAGGAGAGGTGGAGGAAGACAGAGAAGCCATGGCTAGCAGGCTGCGCTAACAGTTAGGCTATATGCTAAGCTGTCAACTAAGCTAACGGACAAAGGTCCGGAGAAATTTAGTGTAGCTAGGTGTAGCGTAAGCAGACACTACAACTCTAGGCTTGATGCTAGACAGAATCAAATGATAGGTCGTTAAGTGTAGCAGAGTGCAGCAGTGCTATGACACAGGTCTGTACACCAGCAACAGGTAGGGCAAGAATACGCTCACCTCGGAAACAGGAACCGGAACCGGAAAACCTGCTTATCTATATAACAAATTGCATTTTTAGTAGCAGGTGTAAATGGATGTCTGATTATAGGCTGCTAGTATTTAAGAAAACTGTATGAAAAGATTATGAAGCAAACATAGTGGACACATCTGAGAGAACTTCCAGTTTCCCTTTTCTGATAATTCACAGATGTTGTGAGGATTGATTTAATGCCTCTGTGTTACTGAGAGAGTGAAAGAAATGGCCATATCACTAGCATTTGACATCTGTGCTGTTAAATATCCATTTATCACTTACTGATACCCAAAGAGGTTGCTCTCAATTATGTTTGTTACAATTGAACCTAATTATTTTATGTGAAACCTCTTTTCTCTTAGTAGAAGACTTGTTTGCATGCATCACTTTGCATAAGAACATCAAATAAGAAAGTAATCTGCTCATGCAAACAACTATGGTAGCCTTGTTTCACAGCAAATTAGCTCAGCTCATGCATATAAATGTACAGTGTCAGCCAGAGATCCATTATAGTGCAGGGGGAGAAGGCTTTTAAAATAGAATATGTCAACAAAAATGTGTGTGTTCATTTCATGGATACACACTCCAAAGAATATTTACAAGGCTTGATTTCCCCCATTGGATGTGGGGAATTTTAAAATGACTACTAATTTGTCCCAAACACTGTTGCAGTAATTAACACTACATCAGATCACCTGTGCAAACAACAAAGTTTAACATGGGTGTGAAAGTTTGAATATATTACTATTCTGTTTGTTGTTGGGCAGGAAAAAGTCCACTGCAAAGTTCCTGATCCTGCCTAGGACAATGGATGACTGACAATGACAAATGTCTTATGCAGAATCATCCTCAACCATTTAACACAAAAATTACTGGACAGATAATTATACAGCTGTGTTACAGTTTCAAGTAGTTTTAAATCTCTTTTAGGTCTGGTGTTTGTGGAAAGCTTAAAGCAAATTCATTGTAGTCAGTGTTCATCAAAATTGGTGATGTTCATGTTAATCATAACCTCTGGAATCACCACATTTTGGCTTAAATGTAGTTTTGTTCCATCTTGTTCTATATGAAGTCTGTGCACAATGCTTTATTTTGAGAATTGGCCAGAAGCTCTATGTTGTGTCTGACTTTGTGTCCACCTCATCTGCTCTGAGCAGTCTGTCGTGGTCTCAAATAATATTCTGTGCTGTTCACACCATAAGGCTTCTGATTTATTGTTTAACTAATCTCTACCTGCCCTTTTAGGGCCTGTGTCCACAGGCTGCTTGTCAGCCTTGACAGCTGTCGCTCTGTACTGTATGTAGGTAATAAGGGATTTATTTGAATTCGTGTAGTGAATGACTGTAAAAGAAAATGTAAATATCTGAGAGACAGCTAAAAAGCATGCTAAAAAGAGGAACAAATGAAAAAGAGTGGATCAGTCAGCAATGTAAAAAACAAAGTGTCAGTACATGGCAGTGCTCAGCTTCATCGAGCCCCATTTAAAGGAAAGACTCCACCTCTAACTACATTTCAGACAAGGACTTTGACTTTGAGTGTCAGAGGAGGAAATGGCTCTGCTGAAACCAATGATCTCTCCTCAGAGTGAGGTCAGTTTAAACAAGCATGGAGCTGTCCTATAAATTCAGATATTACCTGAAATTAAACCATATCAAAATAAATGTGTCATTTGTATTCATAGGAAAGCAGGAGAAGATGACCTGAAAATGCAGTGTTTTGATGATATCCTTTTTTTTAAAAAAAGCAGTTTTTGGAGAGTAAGGAAGAGCTGCCTCCTACCACCACAGAGACAGTTCCATCGCCTCCTCCGCCTCCCAGAGAAGTCTCTACGACAAGCCACTAAAAAACTAGCTGCAGCTCTCCTCCAACACTAGGCCTGAGTGAAAACCAGCACTGTTATAAATGCCTTAATGTCAGATGAAGATAAACACTTTCTGTTGTCTCTGGCACCAACTTTTAGAGGGCTTTCTAACCACAACAAAACTCCTAGCCTGTATTCAATTCCCGCAGCTACTGTTGGAATTTTGCACTAATTAAATCTCTTTCTGTTGTTTTTGACCAGGACTTATCATTTAATACATATATTAAACTAATATCTAGGACAGCCTTCTTTCAAAATTAGGAGCATCTTGTCCCAAAGAGATGCAGAAAAAGTGTCTGTCTGTCCGTCCTGGAAGAGGGATCCCTCCTCTGTGGCTCTTCCTAAGGTTTCTGCCATTTTTCCCGGATGGGTTTTTTGGGCAGTCGAACTGAGGGTCTAAGGACAGAGGGTGTTGTACCTTGTATGAACTGTAAAGCCCTTTGAGGCAAACCTTGATTTGTGATATTGGGCTATATAAATCAAATTGAACTGAATTTCTCATTCGCTCACAGACTCTAGTGCTGGGCAGTATGACCCACAATTCGTACCATGCTATTTTATAAGATTCTGGTGGGTTCACAGTGTATTGATCTGTATATTTTTTTTTTTTTTAAGATTGGGCATTCATATAAATTTGTGGCTTATTCTACTGTCAGTAGTACACAAAATATCAAAAAAGTCATATAATGAACATTTTAAGTGTTCAATATTAAGTTAATTAAGTTATATTAAGTTATATGAAGTGCTGCCGCAAAGCAGCCTGCTCAGCTACCCAGTGACTTACATGGCAATGCACCATCTCAGCCAATACTACCCAAAGCGTGCATTTGGTACAACATCAAGATTATTCAATCCTGCCTGGTACTGCACACGACCATGGCTAGACTATTCTGCTGTGAGGGATGCCTGCTTCTGTTTCCCTTTTGGAAATATGGCAGCACTGTTAATGAAAGGGATGTTGTTTTTACCTTATTTTTAACAACTGGAAAGCAGCACTTGATCGAGACAAGGGGCTACAGAGGCATGTATCCCGCCACAACTATGTGCATGCTTCAACTGTATGGACAAAAGCAGAGAGGCTACAGGGGGAACTGTTGGTTGGTAAAACACAACTTGGAAAAAAAACATTACTATGTCAGTAGTGTGGGCAGTGCTGTTAAGTTTCTTTGTGTGAATGAGTTGGGGCTCTGTGGGACTGCAGAAACTTTGAGGCACGATGAAGCTGGTAATGATGACATCGCTTCAGGTCTCTTTCTAAAACTGATGGAGTATACCTTTAGAGAAGGATGAGAAGCTAGCAAGCATGGCTAAAGGTATCCCAAAGAATGCTAAATACACATCTAAGGATATCCAAAATGAAATGATTGAAACACTGGTAAACGTGCTTGGAGAGGTCAGGAAAAAATATGAAAAATGCTGATTCTGTGGGGTTCTGCCTCAAAAGTGCAGGGCCAGGTGCAATGTGGAAAATGTGTCTATGATAATTCCCTTTGTCAGCAATTCCATGCCAGAGGAGCATTTTATTGGGTTGCTTGGCTTGCATCAACTTGATGTAGAGTACATCACTTGAGATATTGACACACCTTTCTGATGCTGGCTACAGTGCTGACAACATACTTAGCCAGTGTTATGATGAGGCATCTGTAATGAGTGGGGTAAGAGGTGTTGTACAAGCTCTGCTCCAAAAGAAGCTTGCAAGAAATTGTATATCCCATGCATCCACTGCTATAACCACCAACTGCACTTAGTAGTTGTGCATGCCATGCAGAGTGAACCATGTGCAAAAAGATTTTTTGACCTCTCTAGTTCACTCTACAAGTTTTTCAGCACCACCATGTGTCCGAGAAATATGATGAAATCTTAAAAGGCTGCTTGAAATCCGATGGACAAGCCACTATGAGGTGACAAGGTGCATTGTTGAAAATCAAGACCATATTCTCAGTATCCTATCTGAGATGACAGAGAATGATGATGCTGCAGTTGGCCTGTGCACTGAGGCATCAGGCCTGCTATGTCAAATTCTTTGAGACTGGAAAGTTTCTAGTGCGGGTGCTGGTGTCTTGAAACCAGCAAATGTAATTCTACAGTCTCAGTCTGTGGATATGGGCCGTGCTTCTGAGATTGTTGGTGCAGCACTGGAGTCCCTAAAAAACATGTGTGAAGAAGAGCATTGGGCAGAGTTATCTCAGGCGGCTACTGGAGATGATTCTCATCCTTCAAGGAGAACAATGAGTGAACACCTTGGTCAAAGTGTTGTGCTCTCAACTGTGGGCCATACAGACTCTGATGATCCTACCCTTAATCCCCATCAGACTCTGAAAAGATCTCTGCTCAACATTATTGACAGGGCCATTTCAGAAATGGAAACTAGATTTTCCCAGAGGAATGCTGACCTGATGAAGGCCATATCTAGTCTTGCACCCAAATCTAGTGCATTTCTAGATTCAACCCAGTTGCACCCTCTGGCTGTGCTGGCACGGTGGCAGACAATGCAAGTCTGAAAAACAGATGTTGCTGAAGAAATGTCCAAATGAAACAGACCCGTTCACTGTGTGTAAACACCTGCAGGAGTACAAGGAAGCCTTTCCTGAGTTGCATAAATGGTATATAACATGTAACAACCCTGGTAGTTGGTGTGTTTTCAGCAGCGTGTGAGAGTTCCCAGCAGCGTGTGAGAGCTCCACATTGTCATGGGTTCTAACCCCCTATCGTCGCACCATGTTGCACAAGAAAACGAGGAATTTGGTGATCTTGGCCCATGAGAAGTCCATAACAAACAACTTGGACATGGATGAATTTGTGAGAGTTTTTGCAAAGAGAAATAGGAGACTGTTGTTGTAGAGTGGAGTGGAGGGAAAAGAGAGGAGTGGAGAGGAGTGAGAGAAATGAGAAAGGAGATTTTTTAACTGTTCGAACAACAACTAACAAAAAAAAGAAAGAAAACATAAAATGTTCTGTTCTATATCTGTTTTTTTTATAAATTAGTTTGAGAAGTTTTTTTTAAATTATTCATAAGACTACCTTTCAGTGTTGTAAACATTGATTATAGTGTGTGAAGTCTTACTTTAGGTTAAAATGGAACTATCCTTGTAGCTCCAGTACTGGCTGCCACTAGAGTGAGGGGCCTGGATGATCATGTTTCCCATGTTGCACCTTGCAGTTTGGGTATGCCCATAGCCTCTGGAAGTCCTCTGCTGTTCTTCTTCAGGCTTCAGCTGTGGGGACAAGCATTTAGTCTTCCACCAAGCAGTTCCAGATTGCTTCACACACTGCACACAATTCTAGCAACAGTGCAGTACCCCTCTCTGTACATGTTGTGATTACTTCTGTGAATTTTTTTTTTGTCATTTGTATTTTGCTGGGCAAAAAATAAGACGGAATCTGCAATTAAATACTTTAAGAGCATATAATTTGTCATTTGAAATAGCCTACCTTGTACTACATTATTTAAATGTAATTTTATTCTCAAATAAGACACATTTTTATCCCCAGGTTTAACAAAAAAAAAAAAAAACTGTGTAAGCAGCATGCAGTGAGGTACAGTTTACCTGCATCAATATCTGCTGGGCAATCTGACTTTTTACCCAATAGTTTGATAAAAATTATTTTTGGTGTACGTTTAATGTGATTTCAAAATAGAAATTAGCCTACTCATTTTGATCAATTTTGTGTTTGTACTTAAGATAATTTGATTTATTTGTGCCCATCCATGAGATCAATAGATCATACTTAAAACTAAACCATTTATGGCACATTTCCACTCTGAATATGGCTATGTATCATTTGTAATTGTATGTTGGAAATAAAATATTAAAACTCAATTGAACCTAACTGGGATTTTAGCTACAGTGATTGTTTTGACACAATGTATCAATTTACCTCAGGCAAATACAGAGCCATTCAACCTCCCTAGTTGAGAAGCATTGAGTTGATGGATGGGCTAATCTCTTCAAAACCAATCTCAAACTGGATCCTGTTCAGTCTGAAATAAGCCTTAAAACAGGCATCATCTATGTGTAACTCTTGCACCAGTTGGTGATATTCTCCCAGCAGCCTCATCTTTTTGAAGGTTTATCATTGTCCATGTCGAGAAGAGCTGCCAATGCTAGGACTTTTTTTGTCATCATTACAATGGTAATGGTGCTCCGAAACCATCAGAGTACATTTTTAAACAAGCTCTATATTAAAAAATCGACCGCAGGATTTAGAGATTTGGATTTGGAGATTAACCAACATTCATGCCTGAAAAAACATTTTACAAAAACATTTTGTGTGGAGAAGGTTCATTGCCTACTTTTATGTTCACGATGCAGTTCTTAGGTGCATGGATGTAAGAAAGAAAATCAGATCGTCAAGTGAAATTTATCACTCTAAACTGAAAAACTTTACACTCAACTGGATGCTTCTTCACTTAAGTTTGTGCTTACTGGTCATTTGTGTCTTTGCATTGACTTAATGGCAATTTGACTTGATACAAAGTCATAGAAACATGTTACTTATTACACCTACACGTCTTCATTGTCAAGAGGCATTTGTTCAAACCTTGGTAACATTAATCTATGATCTGCCAGGCTCAGATCTAGTATATTTCTGACATCCTTTTTTGTTATTTATTGAAAGAAAAAAGTTGCAGATTTCTAAGAGAAACTGAAAGACAAAAGGACAGAAAAGATACAGCAGAGGATAAGATAAACTGGAGAAGAAAAGATTATTTCTACAGTGTAATTTGACAGCAGAGAAAAGCGTTTGAATACCAATCAAGTAGGATGAGTAAACTGTCTCCTTGAAGGTTAGAGATGGACAAAACTGCAGAGGAGGAGGGGAACATAAGAATGCCTAACACTCATTATTATTATTATGATAATCCCGAGAGTTTGGGAATCCCTTTGAAGAGTCTGCAACCTCTAACATGCATCATCGAACCACATGGCCACTTGTCTAGAGGGTAAGCAAAGAAGAAGAAACGGACGACAAACTGTGTGCAGGAAATATGCAGCTGCATGTGCAAAACAAAGCAGCACACAGTCCCTTATCAATCAGAGGTTAAGGCAGCAGCTGGTGGGGCCAACATAGATCTGAGAACAAACTGAGCAGCTGTTCTCAAATAACCAATCACTGATTGTGTTGGTGTAAACTTGAAGACCTTTTTTGAAAATGTGCTCAGCTGCACAACCACTGCATTATGTTGTTTTCTTGAATTTTCTATCAATGTAATACCCAGGGAAGGTAGTCAAGTTTTCCTCAGCACAGCCACTAGCCTACTTCAGTATTTTTCAGACACATACATATTTACTGTTACTAAAAGGAAATAAAAACACTGAAATAGAAATCGTGCTCTCCCTGGTGGAACTCTTGCTCCAGCAAAGTGAAATAATCAAACACATGAATGTGTAATTGATTGTAGCTCCATGTGGGCCAAAAAGCATCTTTAGAGCAGTTGCTCTTTTTTCTTGTTGAAACATGCTGTGGTCAGCAGGTGCATGTGTATTTGCAGTCATGCTTTTTCTATTGTCACCACAAAAACTGCAGTATGCATATGAGAGGAGAAACATTGGCATGGCCACCGTGGCTGGAGGGAGTGGAAGCAGAACGCTGTGCACACACTGCCCTCCTGTCACACATTGACAAAATAAATACACAAATAAATACAGCTGTTATTAAAACACTGTTATTGTTAACGTACTGATCCTAATAGTATCACACCACTTCTAATGGCAAAACCAGGAATCAATTACAATCTGGATCTCTAATAAAGGCTGGGGGTGAGGTCAATGCAAATAAATAAAAACCAGTCCTCAAATACAGGCTCAAATACAAAAAAAGTAAGGATATGTATATGGATAAACTTCTAGTACCTATCATATAATGTGCTGCCAGTTAAGCATAATGTTCACTTCTACAAGTTTAATTTAATACATTCAATAATATAATCTGGCTATTTTCATCACTTTGTTGTTCTAGATCACTCATGAGAAGTGTTATTGTCCGATTTCATTTACTGCAGGTGTGTGTGTCTTGCTATTTCAGCCAAACTGTAGTTGATACAAGCATGACAGGAAGACAGTGTTTACACATTAAAAGCCCTGTTAAGAAATGAATTGTTTAGAACCACTGAAACAAAGGAAGTGTTCACATTTGTGGAAAAGTGAATTGCAGTACCTTTAACATTGCAAACAGAAGCAGATCAAAATGAGGTTTTGTATTAAATAGGACAATTTCTACTTATTACAATACAATAAAATGTAAAGCTTTACATGCACGTTTTGCTTTGTCAGTGTGCCAACCTCTTCCCCCTACCTAGTTTGTATTTTTGATGTTTGTGTGATTTTTGTTTTTTTTTAAAGGTAAACAAGTACCCGTTAACCAATTTCTAGCTATTTCAACTCATCCCAGGTCTACTGTATATCCTCTAAGTGACCATGCAACTTCCAAGCTGCATTGTGCTTATCAAACACTTCTGCTCAAGTCTGAATCATCATTACTCTCAGCAATAATGACGTCCTCCAGGAACCCTCCTCTCATCACACAGTCTAATTAAATTGGCCACAAGATTAATGGAGTTGTGCTTCTATTATGACCTGCAATGTAAATGAAAGGATTACAGCCTTCTGACTTCCAAACTGTGTGTGTGTGAGTGCTTTGTTGTGTGTAGTTATCTTTTTCAATCTGCTTGTTAAGCAGCTAATTTTGCTCTCAAACCAATTCTTGCAGACACCTACCAATCCTTATAGCCTGTTGGGGTAATTCATTCATCAAGTTTCTTTGTCATTTTATTTGAATCCTACGGCTCTGTCTAGCCCAGAAGGGAGATTTTCGTCCTTTCTGGTCACAGGAACCCTAATTGGACTGATAGATGTGGAGGAGAAACACTGATGAGGAAGGGCAATTCTGCTTGAACTTGAAATTCAAACTGTGTAGCACTTAAGGGAGATTTTATGAGTGCTGTGAAAACTGAGTGGTTGTCAAGGGCTCAACATTGATGGATGGGAGGATGAAAAGCTGGCAAGTCGTTGCATGTGTTATGGTTTCCCTGCAGTCAGTCCCTATTTAAATGTGCTCAATGTGGCTCTTTGGAAAAAGGACAGAGGCTGTTGATGCCAAAACAAAAGAGTAAGCTCATCACAGATTTGAAAAGTAATCAATTCTCCTGGTAAGGTAGACTAGCAGACTAGGTTTTAGACTAGATTTAGAAACTAGATTTTAAACAAGCAGCAACACAGTTATGTACAACAGACTGTAAATCATTAACTTCTTTGCAAAATGTACCACTGCCTCCTCTTCAGTACCAACCAAGGACTTCAGTACCAACATAAACTCAGAATGTCTACATAGATATGTCTACTTAAAGCTGCAGTTATTGATGGGGCAAAATTCCATAGTTACCTTTCAGTATATTGTAATACAAGTGGTCTAAGAAGAAACAAGAATTCTACCCCCTTCTCTGGACTCTGGCTGTAGAAAATGTTTGGCCACTCATAGGTGTTTTCAGACAACACTTAACTGACAGCTGTAATTACCAATGTTGTTTGGATTCTGTCAGACATGACTCTACTGCTCTACCTCGTGGCTCAACACAGAAGCATCAGGGCATCTATCTTTATATTTATGCCCTGTCCACACTAATTCAGATATTTTTCTAAACGGGTATTTTCCTCTTCTGTTGTAAAAAAAATCTATCCACAGGACTGTCATTTTACAAAGTCTGTGATGAAGTTGAACAACGAAAAGTTACGTTAGAAACTTAAGCTACCTTAAGTGTTTGTTTTGGTTATTGAAGTGTATTCTTTATATTATGTAGATTTCACCACAACAGCGGTACATGTGTCCGTCTCCCAAATGTGTCTGTGATGATGTTGCACTATTGTTCCTTACACAATATATAGAACAGTATTATACCATACACCTGATGTTATACATCATTCTTCATTGTTTACTGTATTTCAGTTCACTTGTTTAGTCTTGCTGTCCTGCACCTAAATGTATGTGTATGTGTGTATGTATATAAGTATACTGTGAGCATGTAATCCATTTCAAATTCCTTATATGGGTACACATACTTGGCCAAATAAAGCTGATGATGATGATATTTTCTCCACTTTATCTTGATGTCATACACTCCTTTCCTGCAGAGAACTAAAGCCCTGAAGTGCTCTTCAAATCAACCAGACTCACTCAACAATAACAATAACTAGCCAGTCTGCTTGTGTTACTCTATGACTTTGATGTGGAAAAATTTAGTTCAGATACCAAACTAACAAATAAACGTTAAAAGATGTTTAACTTCAGATGGTTTTAAACTAATCTCGTACCGTATTTTCCGCACTATAAGGCGCAGCGGATTATAAGGCGCATCTTCAATGAATGGCCTATTTTAAAACTGTTTTCATATATAGGGCGCACTGCATTATAAGGCGCATAGAATAGAAATTTCCTTACCATTGATTCATTAATGATGAATTCTCTCGCTGCTGCTCTATTCCCATGTTCTACTGATAGCCTTGAGTTTGAGCTCTGCATCGTAAGCGTGTCTCTTGAAAGGTGCCATTTTGGGGTCTTTATACACACACAAGTGGTGTGGGACTGGAATTCCTCTTTACCGTTTTTACTGCTGTTATGCTCCCTGACTACAGTAGCCATAATTAACCAATAATGATCCATATATAAGGCGCATCGGATTATAAGGCGCACTGTCGGTTTTTGAGAAAATTAAAGGCGCCTTATAGGTGCGCCTTATTGTGCAGAAAATACGTTAGTTCCGAAAAGAGAGATATAATGGCTTTATTTTCCTGTGTGAAAATGAATTAGGTTTGGCAGACTCGGACCGAAGGACAGGTGGGTCAGACAAACCTGATTAGAGGGCATTGATAACATTTGTATTAAAACATTGATATGACTTACAATGAATCAAAACGGTTGACTCTGCTTCAAGGTGGGAAGGTTCTAAATGATTTTACAAGAAGTGGTGTCTGGAGCCATTTTCACCTGTATAATGCCATTTTTTATATGCATTATCACCTGAACTGAGGTGTTTCATCACAATTAAGTCATTTCACTCAGTTTCCATCCCAAAAAGACATGTTTTAGTATTTAGTATCACTTTAAGGGCTGCTCTGTAGTTTTGTCATTAATACACTTTCACAGACTTGACATTCAATGTGTGTATGTGTTTGAAAGCAGAGATGTGTGTTGCAGAGTGCATATTAACCAAAATCTCTCTCTCTGACATTGTTACACACATATACACACTTGCTTAGTAATTTTATGTCATGCTAAGAAATATCACCTGGCTGACTGTCATTTTGCAATGTCTAAAACAGATTTATCTGAGAAATGAAAAATTATTTTCCTCCCCTGAGAGCTGTAAGTGTAGAGCCATTATCATTTTTTCCCCGGTAAGAGAAACCCATTACCATTATAAAATGGAACTTCAGCCTGGGAGCTGGAATTACCATGCAATGAGATCATAGACGGCGTCTGGTTTACTCAACCTCAATTCAGGAAGTTAATTCCCCACTCTGTCGCCTTTAATAATAATCTGTAAGGCACTTGAAGGGAAAAGGCTCCAAAATAAACTGGCACTGGCTTTTAAGAAATATATGTTGGTACATAGTAGCATGTATTGTGCTGTAAAAGGTACAGGTGGTATGGTATGTTATGTTACATTCTTTAGGCTTATATCAAAAATACACATAAAAAATTAGGAGAGAGGTTTCTCCCTGTGTGGTTGCATGCATACATGAGCTAATACAGGGTCCTCAGAGTCAATGTTTGGCTAAATGTCCAGAGGCAGAGGAGCAGGCAGAATCCTCTTTTTGGGTATAAACAAAAGCAGTGTTAAAGGATTCAAGGCATTGTTCATCCTCCCTCACAAAACAAAACAAAGATACAGTTGAGTTTCCTGAAAACAGTGTGAGTAACAATTATAGATACAATTATAACACAGTCACTTTTGCACCATCCATCTATACATCCAGGGGGGAGCAGCCTAAGCAGAGAAGCCCAGACTTCCCTGTTCCCGGCCACCTCCTCCAGCTCCTCCAAAGGGACACCAAGACATTCCCAGGCCATCTGAAAGATATAATTCCTCCAGTGTGTCCTGTGTCTGCCCTGTGGCCTCCTCCCAGTTGGATATGCCCAAAACACCTCACCAGGGAGGCATCTTGACCAGATTATTTAACCACCTCGGTTAAAGAGCGGTAGCTCTAGTCTGAGCTCCTCCCAGATGATCAAACTCCTCACCCTGTCTTTAAGGGAGAGCCCAGACACCCTGTGGAGAAAACATATTTCTGCCATTTGTATCTGTATTTGTGTGAGAAGCATTGTTTTTCAGAACAGCTTTGATCATATTGAACACTGAGTTCACAAGAGTTGCACATGCCATGCCATGCTGGGACATTCTTCCAGTCTTCTGTAATGACCCCTCTATGCCTCCACCTTGTGTTTCAGGATGCCCCCACAAGTGCTGGATTGGTTTAGATGTGGCAACATGCTAGAACACTCCTTCAGAAAGGCAGTGGTCTGTTTGGAACAATGCTATGGCTCATTGTCATGCAAACTTTCAGAGGGAGAGGACCACCTTCTCCTTCAAAATATTACAGTACATAGTGGAATCCATAATTCAATCAATGAATTTGAGCTTTTCAGTCCCAGCAGCACTCATGCTACCCCAAACCATGATGAACCACCATTTTGACTTAGACACAACACACTTTTCTTGCTTTCTTATTTGTTTCATGCAAAAGGCCTCCATTCACACACGTTGCAGATTCAGATTCAGATAAACTTTCCCAGGGGGAAATTCAATATCCGAAAAGAAAAGAAAAGAAAAGAAAAGAAAAGAAAAGAAAAGAAAAGAAAAGAAAAGAAAAGAAAAGAAAAGAAAAAAAAGCAGCTTCACATCAGAAACAACAGTGCATGGGGCTCACCTCCTGCCTCACAGGTGACAGGAAAAAGTTTCATCTTCTCATCAGTTCACCATCAGGCATGTTGTTATCCCAGTTTATCCTTGTGTATTTTTTTGAAAACTTCTATTAATGTAATGCACACTAAGTGATGAAGAAAAAAGCAACTGAAGGGTCTCAAATCTCTACATGTGCTTTGTAAATACATTCCTCTCAGTCAATAAAAATATCCTCCATCCTCAAAGGAAAACTAAAACTGACCTGGACAATCACTTTAAGATGGAAGCATAAAATCCTTAATTTTAAAAAGAAATCATGTCACAAACCATATTCATGTGTTCATTCACATGCAATTTCTTTCTGCAATTTTTTTCTTTTAATTTTCTTTAATTTATTTGTATTTATTGAGTTCATGAATGATGCATTTTTGCCAAAGCAACCTGCACTACAAGAGAGGAGTGTTCAAAATTAGATACCATTTGTTAAGGTTTAAACCACAACATGTTACTTTAAAACTGAGAACATTTGTACAGTATGTTGTTAAATAAAACTTATTACTAAATGTTTTAATCTGGCAAAAAGCATAAACCCACATTTTGTATATATGTAATTGTTGGGACCTCAGTTTGAGAGGAGGGCTGACTGAACAGACCTGTGGTATTTTTAGTTGAATACCCCTGCACTAGAGCCTCAATCCTGCACTGTGAACAATCACATATCATATCAATCTTGGTAGGACAACTTGGACTATCCGATTATATATGTTGCACTGACATAATATGAATGCATCAATAGTTTTAAAAAAAAGACAAAAATAAACATGCTAAATACTGCATATAATAGAAAAATGGGAGGATTTCTCTAGGAAAATGTAGTCAGGGGAGAAAAAAACCATAGAATAATTAT
>JAPQRN010001015.1:0-14052 GCA_037367275.1 Coranthus polyacanthus | reverse complement strand
CATTGTCTCCCATCGTCCCACATTGACTCCCATCGTCCCCTCTACATTTAACATTCAACACATGAAAACCTGAAAAATTTCGCCTGTGAAGGCTTTGACAGAACTTCCTCTTTTCTTGGTGTTTTATTTGCAGATTAAATCAGAGCTGGACTGAGTTTACGAACCAGAAAGACTACATTTAGATGCAGGATTCTGAACTCACCTCAGGATCTGTAAAGACGGGCCCTCAGGTGATCATTCCTGGCTCCGCCCCTTTAATCCTCACCTTTTCACATGATAATGCACTGACACTTAATCAGATCATCACAGCCACAGACTGTGAATCTGGAGCCTTTAGGAGTTTATTGACTTTGACTAAATCAATGTCTCTGATAGAAAAAGCTCAACATGATGGCGCCTCCTGCTGGTGTTTCAACACATCTACAAACCAGAGCAATAAATATTACAAAAGTCACATGATCACAAAGAGTCCGTTTATTCTGTTCAACATGATCCTGTTGTAGCTGAAAAGATTAAATAAAAGTGAATAAAATGTTTCTACAGATTGTGTCAGAATTTATTGAACAGTGTTTCCTGAAGTTTCAAAATAAGACTTTGTAATTACGACGCCTGTGTTAAACGTCGTTACTTTAAAAACAAACCAGTTTCAGTTCACTTTGACTAAATGCATTTAGACTCAGTTTTTCACTGTTCCTCTGTTGGTCCAGTGACTTCAAGTAGTTTACTTTGACGATGTGGAATTTCAGAATAATGGTCATTTCAGCTTTTATTTATTTGATCACATTCTCAGACAATCAAAGGTTTATAGACAAAGGTTCATTGACTTTAACTTGTGTTTAGAGGTTTAGATCCTAAACTACTGGGTTAGGGATAGTTTACAATGGTAACAGGTGGTTAAAATAACCAGTGGCTAAAAAGAAGAAGAGAAGAAACCATGGATCATCAGTGTTTTAATGATATTGTGGACCAGAAGAAGACTGGACCAGGTGGAGGTCTGAAATCTAGTCACCTTCTACTTATTGCAGATGAATCCAAGAGAATGGCGCCATTTGAAAATGTTCCATTTTTATGATGAGAAACAATAATTTCCAGGTTTTTCTGGGTCCCGTTGTGAAAAATGACTTTTAGATTTCAGTCACAATATGAATGTTTTTATTGATGATTCTGACAAATCATCAGTACAAACAAAAAATACGAACCAACACCAGAAACATTAAACATATTGACCATGATCCTCTCTGAGCTCATCAATACATTTAAACACAGATTATTTCACTTCTTCAGATTCTCAGTCATTCAGTGTGTTAATATCCTCCTCTGTACCCTCCTCTGTACCCTCCTCCTCCATATCCTCCTCCTCCATATCCACCTCCTCCCCTGTATCCTCCTCCTCCCCTGTATCCTCCTCCTCCTCTGTATCCACCTCCACCTCCTCCGTATCCACCTCCTCCTCCTCTGTATCCTCCCCCTCCTCTGTAACCCCCGCCTCCCCTGTACCCTCCTCCCCCACCGCCCCTGTATCCTCCTCCTCCTCCTCCGTAGCCTCCTCCTCCTCCTCCTCCTCCTCTGTAGCCTCCTCCTCCTCCTCCTCCTCCTCTTCCATCAAAGCGGGACATCTTGGGAGGAGGTGGGCCATCTCCCATCCTGCAAACAGAACACATGCTTTATTATGATTATAAAAACAGTTAGACAGTCCTCACAGAACCATAGTTACATAATGTAACTGTGGAGCCACTGTTTCCTACAACATCCACGATCCTGCTCCTGAGTCACATGATAACCTTTGATCAATACAAGTTGTATTGACAGTAGCAAAGAGTATAAGAGTATTTAAAGTGCGGTGAAACAAATGAATGTGGGTGTGGACATGAGACTGGGTGGATCAATAGGTAAACATGGAGGAACAGCAGCAGGTTAGTTCAGCCTGACTCATACACGATCCTGTTTGTAAAGAGGAGTCACCTCTTGTTGGTCATCATGTTGAGTCCGGCTGCTGACGGTTTGGAGATGTGTCTGATGAGGTTGAGGAGCCGTTGGTTGGTTTGATCCATCTGGCGGATGTATTCAGGGTCTTTGGTCACCTCCACCACCAGAGCCTCCAGAGCGGCCCGCAGAGCCGCGACGCCGCCCGCCACTGCGTGAGGGATCCTCAGTTTGATCCTGGACACGTTAAGGTCACAGGTCAGTCTCTTTCTGAACAGGGTCTCACGGGATGGCATATAAATGGCACTTCTAAAGGAATCTCCACGTCATGTATGTAATTTAACATTTTCACCTGACATTTGAGTTGGAAGAAAAATCAAACAAGGCTGAATGTTTTGGGAAATGAAGAACAGGAGGTGTAACGAGACTGGAGTCATGTGGCTTAAACATGAAAAAACACAGGATGCTACTTTAACTCAACATACAGACTGATCAAACTGTATTTAAAACCGTGTTGTGACGCCCACCATTCGTCGAGCTCCACGATGTCTCCGTTGGAGTTGATCTTCTTGCACGCGAACAGCAGCAGCTGCAGAGGACTCACCAGAGTCATCCCTTTAGCCGAAATCGCTCGGGTTCGGATCTGAAACGGGAACAAACACACTCACATCAGCGGCAGACAGATGTTCTTTTTTATTACAAAAGGGAAACAGAAATTCAAAACTATGTAAAATAAATGTCTCTTCTTCTTCATAAGGTGCATAATTGAACTATTATTAGACTTAAACCGCAGTGGCAAAGTTAACAGAACAAATAATATTTATATGACAATTAATCATCAACTCAGATTTCAGCCCTCGTCAACAGTAATGAAGGAGAAACGTATTGCGATCTAACACTGACGTTACCTTCTCGCTGAAGACGAAGAAGGGGCTGGGGTAAGTCAGGTCGTGGTTGCTGAAGGGGCAGTTGACGGACACTTTGTGGATGAGGGCGTTGCGTCCCTCAGTCGTCAGGATTTTCCTCTTCTCTTTGTGGTAGCACACGTTCGGGTACGAGCCGAAGGTCAGCAGGGACACCACCACGTCCAGGTTGTTGTCAGGCCCGACGTTGTTGAACATCTGAGTCATCAGACACTCTGAGGGGACGAGGACAGGGACGCTTTTAAAGGTGTTAGACTCCAGTGGAGACTGAATCAGAGGTGACAAAAACTAAGACTAAAATCTAAACTAGCAGTGAAAAATGATTAACTGTGATGATTAAGTCTGTCAGTCTTAACTGAAAGACTAAAAATAAAACTGTTAGAGTTTTGGTTCAGGTACCTTCAGGGAATCCCGAGTTGACCAGGATCTCCTTCAGCTGGACTTTGGCCTCCCAGGTCATCCTCAGAGTCGACATGTTCAGACGTTTGTGTTCACAGAAGCGACTTTCCGCCTCCTCGCCGTTAATCCTGAACAGGTCACAGCAGTATTAACATAACGGATCGCTAACAGACCCTGCCCCCTTTACCTGAGAGACGCGCTCAGACTCACCTGACGTCGTCCCACGCCTGGAACACCGACAGCAGAGCCACGTGGTCAGAGAAGCGGGTGCCAGCGAAGTTTCTGTGGACGTAGCCGAGACGTTTTCCTTCACTGATGAAAGGCTCCGGGAAGCAGGAGGCGGCCGAGATGGTGCACATCGCGTCTCCGACACTAGAGGGCGACGCACACATACACTTTACCTAATTCACACAGAGACACAAACAATAATGTGACTGAAGACTGAAAGAAAAACTGACTGGAAGATGCAGCCCATGATCATCATCTTCCCCAGACGAGGCTCGATGGGGAGTCGGGCCAGGATCCGACCCAGAGGAGTCAGCTCATCATTGGTGTCCAAAGCATCCAGCTCTAAAACACAAAGGTAGACAACTCTCAGGGTTCGTTAGATGTGTTTCCATGAGAGACAGACTGAGGAATCGGCGTTGACAGGACAGTTTCCCCAACATCAGTATCGGCTGACGGTTAATATGAGGCGTCTCAATCGGAAAATAATACGGAGTTCAAAAGATAAAAATCACTCCCACCTCGATGTTTTATTTAGTTTGATGTTCATTCCCAAATGTATTAATTGCTTTGAGTTTGTTCAGTGATTCATGTTTATTTCTGTATTTATTACTTTGACTTTGTAAAAGTAGTACATTTCAGACAGAGTTTTCACAGTCACATTTTTTGGGAGTGGGTTGGGATGATATTGGCTTTTTCCTGCTCCAAACTATCGGCCTTTTGGTCGACCTCCAGTTATATCGATTTCAAATAGGCTGAAGAACATTGTCCATGGAAGTGCAACAAATGATGGGTTTGAATAGTTTTAACAATAGAGGAAAACAGGTACCAGACTGTAGATCCACAGATACACTGTTGATGTGACCAGGATGAGATTTGATGACAAGAGGGAAAATATCTTGAATATCATCCAATTTATCCTTTACCTTTTCTTCATTTATTTGACTAAAATCTGGTCAAACAAATTTACAGCAACGTTTACAAATATAAAATATAACCCAAGGGTCAAAGTGAGTTTAAAGACACATAAACAATATGTTTTATAAAACTCCGATCTTGTAAATATCTTAAAAATAAACGTATTCAATCATAGTGTATGTGTTGAACCTTTCAGAGTGTGTTCAGCCTCGATGACGGCGTCCAGCGGCGGAGGCTCGATGGCTTTGGACAGGAAGTGTCCGATGGCACCGAGCCTGAGCAGTTTGATGCTCAAAGCGATTTCATGTAGAGGCGTCCTGAAGATCTCAGGGGTCATGTGAGTCTCCAGTCTGAAGGGACAGGAAACGAATGTGAGCGTGACCCGAAGAGCAGCTACAACAACGTGGCCTTATGCCCACGGAGACTCGTACCGCTCAAATCGAGCTCTGCTGCACAGGTGGAAGCAGAAGCCGGGTCGCACTCGACCAGCTCGGCCTTTCCTCTGCTCCAGGTTGGTCTTCGATGCCCAAACGGTGGCGTAGTTGGTCATGTTGTTGTGGGAGGTGAAGAGCTTCACCTTCTGCCTATCGGGACAAAGAACGCAAAGTGAGAACAGCAAACGTAGAGTGAGAAGGACAAACACCAAGTGAGAATGATCCCAGAAACTTCAAACAGATTGAGAATGAAGCACATAGTTAAAACACTTAAAATTGATCAGCGTTCAGACTCACTTGCAGGAATCGATGACATAGACAACGTCATTGATGGTGATGCTTGTCTCTGCGATGTTAGTGGACAGGATCACCTGGAACATCACATCACATCAACGTCAAACGCAAAACCACAAACTGTCTGAGCTGTGCTGTAACATAGAGCAGAGCTTGTATCACAGACCTTTGTGACGCTGTCAGGAACCGGTTCAAACACCCTCCTCTGCTCGTCGCGGGGGATCTGGGAGTGTAACGGCAGAACGCGGTACCGGTTACTTCCTGGAAACAAACACAGACATGAAAATCTCCATTACAGCCCAATTCATTGTGTGTTTATTAACTGACTAATCATTCATCTAAGGGAATGCAAAAGACAAACATGTCTGAAAACTACTAAGAGCACAGAACAAGAAGATAAATCAGGTTCAGATACACAGACGATACAGTCTGGAGGATGAATTCAAAGGATTTGGTAAAAACTAAAACAACAGGCGTGACCTTTGCTCTCCTGTGTCTTGTGATGTGATTCCTACCAAAGTGTGGGTTGGTCTCCAGGTGTCTCTGCATGGAGTAGATGAGGTTCCAGCCAGGCAGGAAGATGAGCACAGCACCGGCCACCTGCAGCGTCTCGATGTATTTGAGGAGAGCCTCAACCAATTCGAAGGACGTCTCCTTCTCGTTAATCTGAGCCATCGACTGCTTCGTCTCCGCCGTGTACTCGCCTCCACAGATCACGTTACAGTTAGTCTGCAGACACGCCAACCAGAGTTCAGAAATACTACCACCATACTGCAGGTATACTGACACATATTACTGTCAAATCAGAACACGCCTGCTTACATCTTCTTCCCCTCCCTCCTCGTCTTTGTCTTTCTTCTTGCGGTCCGCTGGTGGAGGGACAAAGTTTGTCATCTGGATACAATCTTCCAGGAAATACTCTGAGAATAGAAACAGATAAATAGTGATGTGAAAATGCCCATAAACCCACAAATTATAATTCGAATGTAATCCTTTATTTACCTTTTAAAATCATAAAAAGGTGATTTGAGTAGATAATCAGAATGAAAACACTTATTCAAGGCTGCTTTAGGTTGAAAGACAGATCAACGCTACAGGTCAAAGGTACCTTGAACAGGGAAGGTACGTCCGAAGACCTCAATGATGGGGGAGTTGAAGAAGTATTCTCTGAACATAGTGGTGTCGATGGTGGCGGACATGAGGATGACGCGGACCTGCGGGTAAGCCTGAACCACGTCTCTGAGGACCACCATCAGGAAGTCCGTCTGCAGACAGACAGACAGACAGACAGAGGGTCAAGTTAGACCAACACCACTGACCATCTCCAGCCTTTAACCTGATGCCGTGTTTGGCACAGAATCAGCTGACATCTGGACTCACGTTGATGTCTCTCTCGTGGATCTCGTCAACGATAACGTGGCTGATGCCTCTGATTCCTGCTTCAAGCTTCCGCAGCAAAACACCTGAAACACATCAACATCCATTAAACATGTTTAAAACAATGTTTTAATGTTAATATTTTTTCAGTCAGTGCAGAGCAGATCATCAGCATCAGCTGCTCAGTAACTCAGTGGATGTTATAGAGTCTTAACATGTTTGAGGTGTTTTGCTTTCAACAGGAAATGATGGAAACAGGAACATGTGAAGTCCAAGTTGGACAACGTAAAGAAGAGACGTTACGTTGGGGTTTAAAGGATCCAGTGACTGCAGCCTGTTTACTTACCGACAGTGCAGAAGAGGACGCTGGCATGAGGCCGGGGGAGGACGGATTCGAACCGCACACTGTAGCCACAGCTTTTCCCAAGATCCTCTCCTCTCTCGTAGGCAACTCGTTCGGCCACGGACACAGCGCTGATCCTCCTGGGCTGATGTTACCAGAAAATAAAGTTACTAATGTTGAGTTGAAGGAGCGTACACGCCTGTGTAAGGAAGCTGATGGTTACCTGGGTGACCACGATGTTGCAGTCGGATGCTCGGCCCCCCTTGATGAAGCGGTCCAGGATGTACTGAGGGACCTGGGTGGTTTTCCCACAGCCCGTCGCTCCTCTGATGATCACCACCGGGTGGTTGTCGATGGCTTCCATGATCTCCTCCTCAAACTGTTTGACAGGCAGCTGGTCTCGCTCTCCCAGGATCTGAACGACACAGCTTCATTTAACCTTTCTGTCTGATTACCTCACAAACCTCTAAACCTCCCAGCATGCATCTGACCCCAGCAGCTGTGGACTGGACTGACCTTCTGCAGGTTGTCGTCGTGGTCCAGCTGGTACATCAGTTCATTATGAAGGTCACCGCTGATCTGCTCTGGTGTGCACTGGACAGTAAATGAAGATTCATTATTACAAGACACATTCATCGTAGAAGAAAAAATTAGGCTAATATATACAGGAAATGATGCATTCAAGGTCATGTAGGAATCTGAAACATCAACAGTGGCATTAAAAACACCTGCTGCTCTGTTGGAAAATCTGGGAGTTTGATTCCTCTGACAATCTGCTGATGAATGTGATTTACAGTTTTCATTCACTTTGTTCATTCACTTTCCACTTTTTATAATTTAGTACAGCCTTTTACTGCAAATCAATTTTCATTCATTCATTAAATGTGTTGATTATTCCTAACCCTTCGTCATCATGCTTTAATAGTTTTAGGGAGTGTGAACTAAGATAATTTCTAACACAGTCAACACAGAGGTTCTCCTGCAGGTTTTTAGAGACTCACAAATGCCAGTGGTCCCTCGTCGATGTTGCTGCTGGTCCATGGGTTCCAGTTGACCTGTGGAGGAGACCAAGGGACGACACCGGCACCTCCTTGTCTCTGCGATGGCTCAAACGTCGCCATCTTCCCCTGAACTAGAGACACCGAGCCGCTGGGATCTGCAGGCTGCACGAAAGTCCAGGTTAGAGACCAGAACACACATCAGGGTGAAATACTGGTTTATACTCAGTTCCAGGACTCACAGGCGGAGGGATGTGGACTCCCAGCTCCTGGACGACACCGGCCAGCTGCTGCTGCAGGTCTGGAACTACGTTGACCTCGTACGCCTCCAACTGGACACAAACACAACAGACTCAGAAACCAGGATGATCCAGATTTAGAAATGTTTTCTATCCAGGATCAGGTCATCCATCTCACTTTTGTACCGGTTTTTCAACATTGGACTGCATCATCCTGAGTGTGACACTAACTTCTCTGGATAATTTAATCCAGAATATCAGTGGTCTGAATGGGACTTGGGATCACAATGTGAACTACAGCTGTGTGACTAGTCAGCCTGAAGGACCGACTGGAGTCAGTTGTTAAAACCCAATCCCAATCCTACCTAAAACACTGCAACACCACATACTGAAGGTCTGATTCAGATTACGTGACTCAACCTCATTAAACACATCCTTTGTCGTTTCATTTTCAAGATTTGGATCGCAAGAAGAATTGGATCAGGATTCAGAGTAAAGCTCTGCGTTTCTGTCGGCGTACCGTCTCTCCCTCCTTCTTCTTGGTGACTCCGGAGTAAGCCTCGATGACTCCCAGGTGGTACAGCTGTCGGACCAGAGACAGAGCGCAGGACTGGGCCGCCAGCTTCTTGTTGGAGCCGTGTTCTCGAGCTGTGATCCCTGCAGGACACACGCCGACATTCAGACATATAAAAACATGAGTCACACCTGAAGCAGCTGTTTTTGGACAGAGATTTGTTTCAGAGTCTTACTTCTGCCGAGCTGCCTCACAAACAGCTGCATCTCTGCTATGAAGCTCCTGCAGACACAAACACAAACAGCTTCACTTCCTCTGCATGTTTCAGATTAAAAGCCTTGATTCAAACAGAAAGTGAAGTGGTTGACTCACCTGCTGCGCTCTCAGGGTGAAGCCTGTATGTTTTTCTGCCAGACTTGGGATTAAAAAACACCTCTGGACAGCTCATAGTCTGCTTTCAGCCCTGTGGTGAACAGCAACACCAGAAATCACAACCAGACTCCACTGAGCCCCGGGCTGCACCCATGAGGCAGCTTTAGTTCACCTAAATGCTGCCCCATGTCTTCTTTCTGTTTGGCTGTGAGCTCTGGTGTCACCTCCACCGTCATGTCTCTCTACTTTAAACTTCCAAATCAGATGAAAAACCTCATTGTAACCAGGATTTCACCAGTGTCTGGGCCTGTCTCTGCTCTGGATTTAACCTGGAAATATAAACAGACACAGTGTGACTAAAAGTATGTGGACATCCGGTTGATCCACTGTTTGTATCTCCGGAAATTTCATTTCAGTCTCAGTCTTGATGCTGCAGCTGTAATGAGAACCATGTGGGTCCAGTTTATTATGAACTGCTGACTCAGGCCTCATCTCCAGCTTTTGTGGCTCAATGGGAGAAAACAACCAGAGATGAGACTGACTCTTAGCAGCGCATTAATCCTGTGATTTGAAGCGACCAGTTCCACAAACACATCTGGGAGTCTTTTCAACTGTCCACATACTTTTGGTCATATAGGTGTACAAAAGGAGGTGACATCAGGTTAGTTTGTTACAGTGAGATCTCTCTGGTGTAGCCGACACACTCCGGAGGTCTCTGAGTTTACAGCAGTCCGGCAGAAAAACATACAGGAACATCCTGACCATCATCTGAAGCTCAGCTCAAACAAATACCAAAGATCTGTCTCAAATGTTTCGATTAATTGCCAATTTAAACTTTCAGATTCCAGCTTTTAAACGTCAAGATGAGCTCCCTTTTCTCTGTTTGACTGTAAACTTAACAGATCAGTCTAAAAACATCTCATTAAAATCTGGTTTGCTCCAAAACCCTCCAGCTGATCCAGACCTGTTGTGGTCCGGTCCCACTTGGCTGTATTTATACTCTGCGCTGGTTTTCTCTTTCTGGAAGAACTGGTTCAGACGGGCTTTGGCGTTCTCCAGTGTCCAGTTGCCGTGGAGATTGGCATTCAGGTCCACCTCCTCTGACTCCAGAGTCTACAAAAGACAAAACAAAGACAGAGGTTTAAACTAGCTTTCTGATTGGATCTCAGAGAGTGATGTGAAACGAAGTGTCTCACGGCCTGAGCTTCCTGTTCGTCTTTCCTGGCGTAGTACTCCTTCAGGTTGGCTCCTCGCTCCCACTGAGCTCCTCCATCTCCCCCTCCTCTACCTCCTCCCCCTCCCCATCCAGAGGTTCCTCCTCCTCCAGAGTAACCCAGTCCAGTCACACCTGGGACCGGTCCACTGCAGCCCTCCTCTGCAACAGCAAACACATTTACTCAAAAACAGGATCGCCATCAGAAACGTGCAGTGATCACATTTAAAAACTTTTGATTTAAGCAGTGTGATGGCTTTGTTGTTATTTTTTGATACAAAAACTCTACTCTTCACAGATGTTATTACAGTATTTACTTTGCTCCTTGATGAAATAAACATAGTAACACTACACTGTCAATGTCCACAATTTCTTAACTGTGCTCTGTACAAAATAACGTATAAAAGCAGGACTAATACAAGGTGGGACTTAACCTCACAGAGTTATGGTTAAACACCTGCAGGTTAAAGTGAACTAACTGAACAGTTTTAGTGTAGACAGACTCAAAATAATCACAATAAACAGACTGAAATACACTCACTAGACCCGTCAGCATCTGTCTTTATAAACAGTTTGTTCATTCATTCATCGTTTACCTTCACTTCACTATGGATTATATTTACTTAGTTCTAACCGAACCTGATAAGAACAAAACACAGGAAGCAACAGAACACTATATGTATCATGAAATACAGTAGATGACATTTCAATCAGCATCATCACAACCATGAAGCTGGGAAACAAACTACTATGAAACAGACTGTAAAAGTGAATGTGATCTTCTTCAATTTAACTCTAATGAATGTGTGGATCATGATGTATCTGTGGTTTGGATGAGCTGTCATATCATCTGTATGAAGCAGCCAATCAGAGAGCTCATTCAGACAGCAGGAGGAGTCACAGGAGCAGGTTCAGGTTCACAGATACTGCAGTAACTGACTCAGAGTTAACCTGAAAACACAGTTTCTGTCATTTCAGGTAAAAAAAAAATCTGAATTTTCACTAAACCTGATTCATGAAACGGCGCAGTTTTATTACAGATGTAAGTACAGTTAGATGTTACCTTGCTCAGCTTTCACAACAAGGTGAGGGGGCAGCGGACCACTGGACGGCAGGTTTCCAAAGCCTTCTTCACCTCCTCCTCCTCCTCCTCCATCAGGTAGGTCACCCCCCACCTGAGGACAGCAGCCTCTATTCAGTGAACCAGTCCACACATTCACCACTACCAAATCCTAATAACAACATCTCCTTTTACTGTCTCTGGAGGCTGAACTCATCACTGTAAAAAGTGTCTGTCGTTGTCAGACGTTGTTTCTGTTAGGGTTAGTTATAAACTAGTGTCCATTCTGTTTCCTAAAGAGAAAACGTGACCCAGTTTGACAACGAGGCTCAGTGATTTGTTTTTATATTGTTTTCAGACGACAGTGTTTCTCTACAGCTCAGACAATAAGATAAATCAGTTACATATAACTGATTTATCTTACATAAGAGTCTGCATTTAGTTACATAACACAGACAAGACTGTTTGTAGATGCTGCTGTTCATCTTCGCATAGGATTTGATGACAATAACTGAAGTACAGGAACTGAATATGATTTTTTTTTTTTCCCACAAAAATACTGGAACCAGAACAGAGATTCGATAAGCAGAATCAATGCAACCACCTTTCCAAAGGATTTGTTGACAGTAGACACTGGACTGATCCTTTAAACCAGATTTAGTCTTTTTCATTCAGAGGAAACAAACAGAAACTGACCCCCAGAGCTGGGACTTCAGCTGCGCTCATTTCTCCGACTCTGACCAGGTAGTTGACGAAGTCCCTGGCAGCGTTGGTCTGGGCGTCCTTCTTGTTGGTGGAGTTTCCCATCCCAATGTAGTTGAAACCGTCAACGCGGACCTGCGAGAGTCACAGGTTACTTTACTGAGCCCAACATAGAATCGAACACCAACGAGACCGAGACCACGGAGCTCACCTCACACATGAACTTCTGTCTGTTTTTGTTCCCTGCAGCTCGGATGTCATAGTTTGGTGTCAGCTTCTTTTTCCCACACCAGGCGTACAGGAAGTTCTTGATGTCGGCCATGGTGGCCTGACAGGCCAGGAGCTCCTCTGCAACCTGACAAACACACTGATGTCATCTTTGCATGTTGACAGATGAGCCATCATTACACCAGAGAATGAATAAAATTTTGCATTTGAATCAGATCTAATGGAATGATTAACGTGAAGTAATCTAAATCAAAATCACAAACAGAGCCAAGATAAAAAGTTAAAACTAAGCTACGTCCAAAAACCTGCACGTTTTTATGTTTGGGAGAAACACAGGACTGTGACGACATGACGGGAGTTCATGAATAATCAGTGACCATCATCAAAATGACTGAAGTGAATTCATCACAGCAGACCTTAAACATTTAGAAAACACCGTATGTCCATTCAGATGAAGAAAAACTCGTTATTTTTTTGGACTTTGGCTCATCAACATTTATATCTGCTGTTTTCACATTCGTCTTTAAACAAGTTACCCAAGATAAAATTCAGACGAAGCATGAATTGAACTCGTTTCTCTGTGCCGCTAACATTTAGCTCCGTTAGCTTACACAGTCTTATGTCAGAGGCAGTAAATCAGTAATTAACTTCATGAAACACACAGGAGCGCCTCTTATTGTCGAAAAGCTGCACAAACATAATGTTAAAAATAAGTAACATAACGTAAACATTAGCAGTAAGTCTGCAGCTAGCGGTAGCTCTGTTAGCTTTATGGTGCTTTGTAACGTTTAACCGGCTCCGCCACCGAAACTGCGACACATTAGACAAACTATAATCTATACAGGTTCAGTCACAAAACGCTATTATAAACATGAATAGATTTCGTACTTTTTTGTAGAGTAAAGTTCCTCCGACAAACCAACCTGCCGCTAACGTTAACCTGCTTGTAGCTCACTTCCGGTGGACAAAGCGGTTTGCTCGTTCTTCGCCGCCACCTGTCGGTCTGGTCGTGGTATTACACCAGATGACCCGCTTTAATCCAGTTCATCACAGTTTATTATGAGGCTTCAGCATGAAAAATATTTTGTTATAACCCGAACATATGTTTTTATCATGTAAAAATAGCCTCTTATGAACTATACTATATTTTTAAAACCTAAACAATTTTGTTAAAATTGAAACATATTTTTTTAGAACATGAAAATATCTTGTTATAATGTGAAAATATCCTGTTATAACCTAAAATATTCACGAATATATCTTGACATAATGTGCAAATATCTTGTTATGAAGAAATTATTTAGTTATAATCTAAAACTATTTTTGAAAGATGAATATATCTTGATATAACCTGGAAATATCCTATTTATTATTATTATTGCCTGGAACATTTCACGTTATGATGTGATAACTCACTGTTATAAATCATAAGGTTTCTAAGGTTTATAAATATGTTGTTTAAATTCTTGAATCTGTCACATTTCTCTGTATTTTTAGTTGTTGAGGTTTTGTCAGAAGAATAAAAACCAGGTCAATCAGGAGGACTGACTGAACTAAACGTCATCACATTTAAAAAGTACATGTGAGTGTGTCTGAGAAGTCGGCTCAGTGTTCAAACATGCAGCCAGGTGTGATAACACGCGTGTGTGTTCAGGGTGTGGCGTTGACACGGTAACAGGACGGGTGCGGGCGTGGCTCTGTGTGTGCGTTGAGGCTTATCGCTGGGGAAAGTGTTTGTGTGTGTGTGTGTGTGTGTGTGTCTCTGTGTGTGTGTGTGTGTGTGTGTGTATGTGTGTGTGTGTCTCTGTGTGTCTGTGTGTGTGTCTCTGTGTGTGTGTGTGTGTGTGTGTGTGTGTGTGTGTGTGTGTGTGTGTGTGTGTGTGTGTGTGT
>JAPQRN010001014.1:0-14053 GCA_037367275.1 Coranthus polyacanthus | reverse complement strand
TGGCCATGCTGGAGCTTCTCCCCCTTTGTAAGCTGGTCCTCCCCTGGGGTGGTGGCAACTCTCCTTTGTGCTGTGGTAGGAGCCTGGCTCCATCTGGTACTGAGCTACATCACCCAGCAGATTACAGATTCTGGGCAGGGTGTTCACTCCATTCATAGAGCCGAACAGACATCAAGCAAAATACAGTGATGACTAACGATTACGTAAACCGAACAATTTTCATGAGATGTCTGTTATATATCAACACTGAGAGCTAAACACTGTCCATTTTGCGAGTAAAAGTCACGTTTGAGAACGGCCTTCAGTCCCTGCACAAAAAACAGCACTGTCTCTTTAAATCTGCCAGCATCTGTCGGGATGAGAGGGGGGAAGTGACAGCCTTGTGTGAAATGGTACCCTAAAGTGACATCATGCTCAGCCAATGGGCAGCCTCGCCTGAGCTCTCTCCTCCTCCCCTGCTCCTGGGATGAGTGTACTGCTGAAGAGACAGTGGCTGCTGCTGATGCTGCAGCTGAGGCGGAGGGTCCAGGACATGCTCGCCTCACACCAGGTACAGTGTGTGCATCTGCCTGTGTATGCCTGTTTTTATGTGCCGTTTGTCCATGTATTCTCTACGGTCAATTGATCGTATGCTGGCTTTTGATATGCACACTCAGCAGATGATGAGTTGTAATGGAGGAGAGTGAAAATAGCTGTGTGTTTCATAACACTCCTCAGAGGATGTCGCCTCCATGACTGTAAAACCAGGATGGGGTGTGTATGTGTGTGATGTTTGTGTTCCAGCCTGATCAAAAAAATGAGGAAAAAGGAAACACTGTGTTTTACTGTAGTGGGAGGTTTTCAAATCAGCATTAGCCTTCTTTGTTTGATTGCAGCATTATGTGCCAGTGCTATACTGGCTAATGCTTATGATTTAAAGATTCTGGTTCTTGCAAAGAATTGATTTGCTGGAAATAATCTACCTCATGTGATCTGTGTAAGAGTAGATGTCTAAGACTACAGTGACTCAAGTGAGGTGTACATAGCACATGCTTTTTGAAGCATACATTGTTGAGGTAATGCAGTAATATGTAGATACTGAAACACTCTCCAGCTGGATCTCTTTTTTTTTTGTCATTGTAGTAATGAAGAACAAAAAACGACAATGTGCCTCAGCATTCTGAGTCATTGCTATGTCATCTTGGACGTTTGCAGATCTGCTTTTTTCCATTCCTCTAAAATAGTAGGCACAAGCTTGTACTCACTTCCTGTATTGGCCTGAAGGTTAACTCTTTGTTTCCACGGTTCAGATGATCATGCTTTGCCACAAGGAACTGAGCTTTGGAGCCTTGTGCAGACACGCAACAAGCCTGGAACCAACAGAGAGAAATGAGTCCTGCTGCTGATAAGACCAGGATACAAAGGTGGGTCCCGAGGTAAACAGCAAACTAGCTACAGTATTGAAATACACTTGTAAAACCAGTTAAAACACAAGCTGTTTGACAGAGAACAGTTTAAGATTCAGTTTCTGTTTCTAATTAAATGAAACAGCTTGCTCCTACTACAAGTTTAGCTCAGCTAAATCAACAATTTATATGTTTCTATGCTGTGTTCAGGCCCATCAGGACCTTGACGGGTCCAAAACAAGACAGCAATGGCAAAGAGAGATTACCTGGTGGAGGCAGCCAAGCAGATCCGCATGGCGCTGGACAGTGAGGTCAACGAAGACTATGAGGCAGCTTTCAGTTACTATAAGAATGGGGTGGATTTACTGCTGAATGGGGTCCAGTGTAAGTAGACAACTTTTAGTCTCTTGCGTCATTGTAATAGATGATCAAATGTGTGTGATGCTGGGAAAGGGGAATTGGGAGAGGCGTGTTTGCAGTACACTAAACAAGACATGTGATGGGAAGAGAAGAGAATAAAAACAGGAAGTCACAAACCAAAGGTTACACAGATTTCCTAGCTGATCCTAGACATTCTTCCTACTTTTTCAGTGGTCAGCTGGTTTCCCAATCATAATCCTATCAATAGACAAGAGGTTTAGAGGTCTGTGAAGTTTATTGTAATTAAACAGCCGCAAAAGGAGCCGTCTTTACGTGTTTAACTATCTTACAGTGGACCCAAACAAGGATCGTCGGGAAGCTGTGAAGAGAAAGACAACCCAATACCTGAAGAGAGCTGAAGAAATCTTTATAACCCACTTGCAGGACAACCTTGGCAAAGGAAGCGCTCATTTAGGGGTAAGAGAATCGCCCCTTTACTATCACTTACAAAAAGCTTGTTATGTTGGCTGTACTTCAAAATGTCCCTTGTTCTAAAGTACAATCTCTAGCTTACTCTCTAAGTGTTGAAAAGGAGCATGTTCCATATTTCTTTTCGCATTAGATGAACCATTAGGTGCCTGTCTGCGGGATTGAATCCAAATAGTGAGAAAAAACTAATTTGCACTGTGTTGCAGCTAATGTCCTCTGTGGCTTTTATCTCCAGGGTTACAGCAGTCTGAGATTCCGTCCAATCAGACACTTGAGCTCGCCTGTGGAGGACCTGGAGATGTGCAAGGTGGT
The DNA here is from genome assembly GCA_037367275.1 of Coranthus polyacanthus. Lineage (NCBI taxonomy): Eukaryota > Metazoa > Chordata > Actinopteri > Kurtiformes > Apogonidae > Coranthus > Coranthus polyacanthus. Next base: position 11,507 of record JAPQRN010001014.1, on the reverse strand, counting down.
GGGAGTTACTGATAAGGTATGACAGACCTTTTTGTGCTCAGGAACATATGAGTTGAGAATTTTCACATCAGATTTGGGTGTGCGTACGCTTCTTCTTGCTGCGGGACAATGAAAATGTAAATGATCAACTGCACTCTGTCATTGTGATATACAATGACTTATCTGCATTTCTATATTTTTTTTTTCATTCCACAGGTCCTGATTGTCCAAAGTATGGTCAATAAGGAGACATTTGTTGTAAAGGTGAGTAGTCAGAAGATTTCCACACTTCCACAGAGGAAAAAAAAAAACAGCAGCTCAGTTCAGAGCGCTGTTCCGTATACAGATAAGAATTAAACACAGCGCCATTGGCTGACATCTACCCACTGAGAGCGGAGATGTTTTGGGGATGTCGTCTGGCAGCGAGCCAGTCTTTGTATTCTGTGGCAGGCCAGTCGATGGGAGCTCTCTCCCTCCTGTCTCCCTGAGTATCATTCAGCATTGATCTGCCTAAAAGCTCTCACCCTCTTAGCCGGCGCAACTGCACCTCAAATTTCAGTGAGCGAAGAGACATAGTAACAGACAGGCAACCCAAGTAGTTATTTGCTCTTTTAGCTGTTTTTTTTTTCCTGTAATATGACACCATGTGAAGGATTTCTGAGACAAAGGAGTCAACATAAAACAATGTAATAGTCATGTTTCTTGGTTTGTCATGTATTTTTTTTTTCAGAGTTTGGTCAAGTCGAGCTGGGAGAGCAGAGAGCAGCCAACTATCATTCCTCAGGGGGTGCCCTACATGGTGAAACTGCTGAGGTACTATGTCAGTGAAGACGCTGTGTACCTGCATCTCGAGCACGTCAAAGGTGAGCTGTTAGCATAGATAGATACAGTTAAAGCCGCTTAATATTCATTTTAAACTTACACCTTTAAACATTAGGTTGGGGGTTCTGGACGAAAAACTATCCTCAGATTATAAAAACAGTCATTCTGTTAAGTGAAATATTTCTATTTAAAAGTCATCAAGAACAAACCCGAATTTATGTTTTTTAAAAGATACGTTACAAGGCAAATTCCTTTTAGAAAGAAAAAGAATTACCACAATCCATTACAAAGTAGCAGAACGCAATAAAACAATGAAAAAAAAAAAATTCTATTGAAGAATGGGATTATTCCTACTGTCATATACATATTTAGTTTCTAAACGTATTGTTACTGTTAATATAATTATTTGAATTACTGAAAGGATCCTATTTTATTTGTCCAATTCACCTGTATTTAATAAATAAATAAACATATGTGTGCAATGAGGCCTGGTTTCAAACACAGTAGCATCAGTATGAAAACCAGTAATGAAAAGGGTTATTGCTCCCAGTCCTTGCTCCTATATCTGATCTAGGTTTTTTTTTCTTCCCCTCCTCCAGGTGGGAGGCTCTTCTCCAAGCTGCACAAGCTGAAGACTGAGAAGGCCAAGGAACACCCTGAATGCTTCTCTTCTGGCCAGCACAACATCAAGCTAAAGACCAGCCATACCTCACCCACAATCAGCACAGACTACCAGCACAACAACGGTGGGAGCAAGAGAATGATGCCAGAGAAATTAAATGATGAGAGCCCAGATACAGACTTTCAGACTTCGTGGCATGAAACTCAGCAGCGAGTGGACAGCTGCGGGACTCATTCCTACATAGAGGAGACGGGTTGTCTGCAGAACACACGCTCATCATTTTATAACAAACTTGATCGGCTAAGTCTGCATTCTGGCTCCACGAGGACACAGGTCAGCACCCGCATCCATCCACCAGCTCCTAGTCTGTGTTTGCAATCCACTCAGGAAACTCAGGAAAAGCTTGCTCTTCCTCTTTCTTGCGCTCGTGTCAGTCACGCCCTTGATGTCATGTCAGAACTCCACAAAACGAAAGCTGGAATGGGACTGATTGAGTGTAGCTCGGATTTTGAAGTGGCTTGGAAAGCTGCAGACACAGCACACAACTGTGAGAAAATAAATCCCTATGCAGTGAGTGACGGTGATCTCCATTGCACATTAGGACAAACACCTCATACAAATCAGACCTCATTTAAAAACAGTGAGAACAACGGTTTGAGTTCCTCCCCTGCCATTTTACATCTCCCTCTCCATTGCCAAACCCAGATCCACGGCAGGGCATCGTGGGATACCAGTAGTCCTCACCAAGGATCTGTTTTAAGTGGCAACTCTGCAGACACGGCTACAGACTACACTAAAGCAGCAAATCAGGAAAACAGCAGTCCCACTGCAGAAGAAAGAAATGGAATGGTTTTCATCAGGAGCACAGACAGAGCTGTATTTTCTGAACACACTGACACAAGGATCACCTTAGAAAGTTCTTGGCCTTCCTCCACTCGTATGTGCCGCAGCACTGCGGGCAAACAGGGTGCATTTTTAAGGATCCCACCGGCCCTGTCAGGGGTAGAGGAACACAAAGGTGAACAGTGTTTGAAGGATGCAAGAGAAGGTGCAGAGGAGGCCTGTGAAATGCTCAGTCCTGGAGAGAAGGCACCAGTTTCAGACTCTTTTTGGCAGCTTGGAGCTTCACAGCACAGACAGAGAGAGGGTTTCCTGAAGTCAGGGGGGTCAGAGGGGCAGGGAGAAGACCAGATCATTGAGGTGGACGGCTGGTGCCACCTACCTCGGTTCCCTGTGAAGACCTCCAGGCAGACAGATAAGGCAATGCAGACATGCTGGGGGCTTCCGGAGGCCGAAGTACGAGTCTGGGGGGCCCAGATCCTGCTGGCCCTGGAGAGCCTGCATCAGCAAGGCATCTTGTGTCGGGATCTCAATCCTAGGAATGTTCTGCTCACCAGCAATGGTGAGTTCAGAGTTATTATAGATTTGACATTTTCATTTCTTTTTATTTGTATTTAGTCTTTCAGATTGCTTTCTTATTTATTCCATAACATTCTAATCATCAAACGTTTTCTCACACTATACGTCTCGTACCTGCACATCAAAGAGATCAATACCTCTACGTCACAGAACACAATCTAACACCCTCAGTACGACCCATTTATGACCCGAGGTCGACCAGAGGATCTCAAAAGTAAAGACAACACAAGGGTTAAGTTTAGTTTCAGTTAGTTTTACAAGTGCAAACGTAGTATGATGAAAGAATGCATTTCACTGAATATGATTTACAAAACCATTGTGTATTAAGCTGATTTTACAGTTGTACAATTCTATTCTAATATTTATCCAGTCTTTGTCTAATGTTAATGTTGCATTGTTCAGTGTAGTTTATACTTCATCAAATACGGGTAAATGGTTGTTTAACCAAAACTGCTTTGATTTTGATCAAATATGTTTTCACAGGAAAGGTGTGTTTGACGTTTTTTGGCCAATGGAGTGAAGTCCAGTCAGAGATAAGCCCCAAAGCCATGGAACAGATGTACTGTGCTCCAGGTAAAACCATTCATGGAGTCGATCCTTGTAGTTTTTCTTTGGCATAAACCGCCCTCTAGTGGCAAGAGGGCGGTTCTTCTCAAACCCTGCATGAACGCGACACTGGGATATAGAAGATACTTCTATTGTATCACTTACAAAAAAACCACAAACAACAACCTTGCAGATGAATACAACTCTGCTGTTTGTCGACAGAAATCGGGGGCGTGTCCAAGGTCACAGAGGCTTGTGATTGGTGGAGTCTTGGGGCTTTGCTGTTTGAGCTTCTAACAGGGATGGTAAGCGAAAACTTTCCAAGTGTATTTAGTCTTACAGAGTAAAGCTTGAAACTATGATGGTATGACTTCTCACACCCACTGCTCACTGCGCCTCCAGCCACTGTGGCAGCTCCATCCAGCAGGAATCCACTCCCACACCCAGCTGCTCATCCCAGACCACCTGAGCACTGCAGCTGCGTCGCTGCTCACTGAGGTCAGGGTTACGGCTCAACACGACGCACTGTATGATTTCACGTCATCTATTCAATGTTATCTAAACCCTGTGTTATTCTGCTTCACAGTTGCTTCAGTTTGATGCCGGGTATCGTTTGGGTTCTGGAGGTGGAGGTGTGAGCGACATCAAGTGTCATCCCTTCTTCAGTGCAGTCTCCTGGAAAGCTCTCAGCTGCTAGCAGGAGTAGCTGTTGCACACACACACACACACCTCTCAATCCAAGCTGAAAGCAGAACTGGAGCTTGGGTTTCCTCTGCATTTTGTGCTTCCCAAAGAAAATGACAATAAAAACTGAAACACAAGCAAAACCCCTGAAACATGTCTCACAAATGATATTATTTTACTTCAACATCTGAGACTGTAGACGTGGGAATGGGCTTATCCAGTTTTGATAGTTAAATTCTAGTGTTTTATATCAATGCATGTTCTAAAGTCATCCATTTTCTGTGCCAAATTACAGGAAGAAATGTAATAAATGATTTTAAAAAAAACATGATTGCAGATACTTCTATATTTCAGGACACAATAACATTAAAAAAAAAGTCCCATCAGGGACTTGAAATACAATTCAAAAGCAGGTGAGTTCACAATGGGGACATTTGGTCTGGCGTGTCCACAATGCCGGCCTTACCCACTTTTGGTCGACTAAATCATTTGCTTTAATTTTGTCACGATGTAACCCTCCTTAGCACTGGGTCTATTTTCAAGATGAAAACACAAAAAAACAAAACAAATATTCCAGTTGAGTAATGCAGCTTTTATTTTTTAAAAGGTTTTTTTTTTTTTTTTTTTTAAATAGTCTTTCTTACACAGCATAAGGGGAACTTCCCCCAGTTTTAAGAAACAGATGGCATAAATTCTCTACCTTTTTTCCCCCACTTTGGACATTTCAGAACATAGTGTTTCTTGGTTTCTAGCCTGGTATGTACACATTGTTCTTCTCTCACCCAGAATATTTAAATGATATGAGGTTAATCCAAGTTTGCCATTCACCTCAAAATAAGTTGAATTTTTTTCCAGGTGTATGTAGAAAATAACATATGGCGCACAAGTAATAGAATATCTTTTCTTTGATCTACAGACCAGCACCACTTAAAAACCCAGAACGCTCCTCCACAACAGTCTCATACCATGATCACTGCCACCCTCACAAATGTCCATTGCACGACCCAACTGTTCCTCAAAATTCCTTTTTCTAGTTAACCAATACAACAATACATCAATTGCAGTTACTGTAATGTTCGTCAGGTGAATTCAGCCACTGTTTGTGTAGGGTGGTTTGTTTGGTTGGGCCTGGAGTTCACTAGGGTTCACATGTCAATGAGCAGCACCCTGGGGTCCTCCACCACTGACTTGATCTTGCGCAGGAAAGTGACGGCCTCTCTTCCGTCAATCAGACGATGATCATACGTCAGGGCAACATACATCATAGGACGGATCTCCACCTAAACCAAACAAATACACCAAACTGAGTTGGGAAAACTAGACAATTAAGGTTAAACAGGATTACTAAAAGGCATTTTCATGTGTAGCTTACGTCAACAAAAATGATAAAACAAACCAATGACAAAATGATGAAACAACTTCTCTTTTCCATTACTATTCCTTTCAATTGCTCAAAATGTCTCGTTTTGGTTTATGGAATCAAGAAACATACCTTGCCACCGACAGCAACAGGCCTGTCAAAGATGCCATGCATGCCTAAAATAGCAGACTGAGGTGGGTTGATTATAGGTGTGCCGAACATGGACCCGAACACACCACCATTACTGATGGTGAAAGTTCCTCCATCCATGTCTTCAACAGCCAGCTCATTTTTACGGGCCTGCAAACACATGTTAACGTTACTCACGTCTAGAAGAATATTTCCAAAATTGTTTAAAAAACAATTATTGGATAGGTATGACAAAAATGCCATGATATGTTACCTTTTCTCCCAATAAATTGATGGCCTTCTCAATGTCTGCAAAATTCATTCCCTCTACGCTTCGGATTACAGGAACCACCAAACCCTGGGAGAGGAATTACATGACATGATCATGACTCTTCTACCTTATTTCTACTTGAAACAAGTGGACTATCGGGTATTTACACACATCAGTAGATACAATCCACTCGTCTCACCTTTGGCGTGGCCACAGCCACACTGATGTCCACGTAGTCCCTGTACACAATCTCTTTGGTTGTGTCATCAATTACTGGACACACACAGAGAGCACAGATATAGTAAACAGAAAATACAAAGATTACACTTAAAACACTGCAAGCAATCTTTACATTAGCCACTTAGATTTACTTTTTAGAAGTCATCTTCACATGAGCCATTTTGTGAAATACGAAACCCACAGACTATTTTAGATTTTTACACCAAGCAATACAGACCCCCCTCTAGCACATTGTGGTAACAAATAACTAGGTCAGGTTGTTGCAAGACTGGTAAATAAGTTAGACATGGTTTCGAGGTTTGGAAATGAAAGATACTGAAACTTAAAATGTTTTTCTTCACCACACTCTTTCAGTGACTTGATACCAAATCGTGCAAAGACAGTCACACTAACACCACCAAGAGGGTTTCTCAGTCTTTTGAGGTTAGATCTCTACCGGCATTTACAGCAGGTTGGTCGGCCAGAGCGTAGGCAGCAGCCTTCACAAACGCAGACATGAAGCCCAACTTGATGTTATGCTTTTTCAGAAAGGCATCTTTGTAAGTCTTCCTCATCTCTGAGATGTTGCTGCAGGGGGAAATAAAAAAAAAACACGAGTCATCTAACGAGTTGTGTAAAGGCCCCTGTAACATGAGGTAGTTTCAGTATCTGACAATCTCTGGAAACATGCAAGGCTGAAAGCGTGGCAAGACTTTTGAATTTAGGTACAACAATGTTTATTGAGTTTTTATTTTAAAAGGAATGATGAATGAGTCTCTAAAATTAATGTTCAAGTTGCCTGTCGTAGCTGTGTAATATATGTGCTACTTGAAACAAATTAACGAACTTCAGCTGCAAACATGAATTGCTTTCTAATGCTTTTTCCAATGCACTTGAAATGATTTATTGCCTTATCTGCAACAAAACGAGCAGTACTTACGATGTTCATTACAAACAGCTATTCATTAGCTAAAATAAGACAAGCCATGCCTCCTGCAAGCAACAGGTTATTAAAGTAATCTGGTAGTATATTAATCTGTAAGGTATAGTATAATCATGACTATGAAAAACTTAAAAAGACTTTATATTACAGCCATGCCTGTCATCATTTCTAAGATCAGATTTATGCATTTTTATGGCTATAAAAAAAACTGCTGTTACAGAGCATGGTGAATTAAAGCTATTGAAATTGGCCTGCTAATCGTTTCACCATTGCTCATTTTTCTCTTGTATCTCACTTTTTAATTGTTTGTTTTCCTGTCTCTAACCCTGTTGAAGCTCTAGGGTTTCTCCGCTAACATAATTAGCCCCTCCCAAGACACAGACTCTCCGAGAAAGGAGAGAAGAAGCGATAAAAATCTTCACTTTCTAGAGCCTGTAAATCTTATTGGGCTGTCATAAAAGCCCATATCGGTTGAGGCAGCTCTTCCACTCAGCGCACAGGTCTCTGTGGGCCCCTGCAGATGCTCCAGCCTCCTGCTCTGACTAGCTCCTTCGGCTCCAGATGAGCCCTAGCCTGGGAAGTCTTCCTCCAGACTGTCAATGTCAATCTAATTAGGATACATAGAAAACCCTGAATAGCGGAAAGCTGACACCACACATTTGCGGGGAAAAGAAATCCTCAAAGTGTCCTCTTTAGCACAGGGGGCAAGTGCAGACAACAACATTTCCTTGTAAATTAATAAAACCTGTTTTAACAATTCTTATCTTGGTTTTAGATGGCATTATGACCAAATATTTACATTCCAGAGTTTAAGAGGATATCGGGTTTCAAAAAGCTTTTCCTATTGGGCAGATTCCAATCTATAACCGTCATCTATAACCATTTGTGCAAGTGTTGTTTTGGCTTTTAGCACATATATACAAACAATATGTATACTGTGTGTGTACTGTTTTATAATGTACCGTTACTATATGCTACACGCTTTATACTCTTTAAACTCTGGCTTGTTCCGCCGAAATTGTTTTTTGTTTTTTTTTATTTATTACTACAGTAGAACACATTTCACCATTTCTCAACTAAAATGTCACCGAGTGCTTAATAATATAGGTCAACTAATTTTGAATTTCCTACCTCATGTCGACCTCATTAAACGTAGTCAACATTGCACAGGTGTTTTGGGCTTCCTTCAGTCTCTGGGCAATTCTCAGTCTCATGCGGTTCATCTTAACCTAACAAAAAAAAAAAAAAAGAACTGAATTTGGAACAGTTTCTACAATTTTTGCTTGTTTTGTTACGGCACGGAATTAAATACATTAAAGTGAACCCACTCCCCTGAATATAATATAAAGGTTGTTAGGTGCTCTTTTTACCCTGCTCTCTGTCCTGGCTCCTTTAGCCCCTCCTTCTGCTTGGGCCACCGGTGCAGCTGGAGCAGGAGTGGGCTTGATGGCAGAAACTATAATGAAGATATACAGAGTCATTTTCAGTTAATACCTCTAGACAACAGTTTAGTAGCACTGGTAAAAGCCACAGCCCAGAGAAAGCCCGGCAATGATTAATCATGCATGCTAGAGGTCAAGAGCGCAGATGTCAAGCAAAACACTTCTCACATGACAGAGACCGTCTGTCTGATGACAACTAACCTGGTTTGGTGTCCATAGCATGTGCTGGCACAGGTGGCACAGGGGGCATAGTGGTGGGAATGGGGCCCACAGCAGAGGGGGGAGGAGGTGGCGGGGGAGGAGGAGCAGCAGAAGGTGGTGGAGGGGCTGCAGCCGCCGGGGCCTCGGCTTTAGGAGCTTCTGCAGCTTTGGGAGCACCAGCTAAAAACACGAAGGAAAAAGGGTTATTATACAGATTTAGCACTATCATGTTAATAAATGTTAAAAGAATCGTCTGAAAAACACTGTCTTATGGCCATATTGTATCTTTTTTAGTAAACTGCCAGCAGTAAAGACCTCCTTTTCGAAGCTTGAAGAGAGGAGTTCCTCCTTCAACCTTCCCTCCATCAGGGACCAAAAGTTCCTCAATCACTCCAGCAGCAGGAGAAGGAACTTGAACTGATGTCTGATGGCAAGAAAAAGAAAAAGTGAATATAATCACAATTTTATCATCTAAGTTTTAGGGTATTTTTCTATTTTCTAAACCTACTTAAGTGACTACTGTCCAGAGTTAATTTGCATTTGGATTTAAAAGCAGTGGTCGCACATAGTTTGAAAAACATTACCTTATCAGTCTCAATTTCACACACCACCTCATCTTCCGAGACAGTGTCTCCAACAGCTGTAACCGAAAATTTTTGCTTTAACATTTGAGTAAAAAATGTCTAACTTCTATTTAGTGCAGCTGTGATTTGGTATCTGTGTTCAAGAGTAAAAGAATTTACCTTTCTCCCACCTCACGTCCCCCTCTGTGACAGATTCTGCAAATGCAGGGGTCTTAACTGTGACGACTTCATCTCCTGAGGAACAAAGACAAGTTAATGGAAATAGGTCAGTGATAGTGATCTTTAGATATATATATAACAAATTTTAAGTACTCGGGTTTAAACATACTGTAGGCTACAGATGTCCTGAAGTACTGGATTTGGAAGACGCTGGACCGAGGGTCAGATTTTCTGAGAACAGAAAAAAAAATAATGAAATCATATAGTAATAAATAAAACACAATAAGATCAGATATGTCATTCAATTATGTAAGGAAAAACTGAAATTTGGTTTGTGCGAATGCAGTGAGGCATGAATGAATATGAAGAAGAACAAGATGTTTTACATTCAAATTTGAATAAACTTTTAACTGATACAGCTGTATCAGTATTTCTGTTTTCGGCAGTCTACTGGTGGCAAGGTCACAAATGTAAAAAACAACAATGTATTCATCCAATATGTGGCGTGAATGCAGGGTTTTCTCTACCATTATAAGGCTTAGGTGCACCACCAAAGCCATTTTGGGCCACCTAAGCCAAATAATTAAATTTACTGATCTCCAATTGTATGAGCAGTTCAATTAAAGTGTGCGTACTTACACATTTTTGTTGAAAACGATAGCATGGCTAGCTGACAGAGCTGTTAGAAAAAGAAAAGTGTGTCAATTACTTTTTGCAGCAGGGTTCAATAAAAACAAAGACTAAGATAAACAACCCGTGTTTAAACAGTAAAAACACATACCTGCAGTTGCTCGACGAGCTAACACATTATTCCCCTGTCAAAGCACAATATCAAACATAGTCAGTCCAAATTCATGCAAGTTTACATTTACATGAATTTAAGCAATGTCTAATAGTTAACTAACAGTCCGGACTGAACATAACGTTAAAAGTGATTACAGTCAACAACAAGGAGACGGTTCAGTGCTGTCGGTCAAAGGTCACTTCAACGCTCTGCACGATGACCTTTGACATTAACAGTATCAATAACAGATACTAGCAAACAGGTTGCTTTGCGTGACTGACAAGCGGTAAATGCATTAGGCATATTATGCATTTGATTTGACATATACCTTAAAGGCAACTGGTCTGTTTCATGAGCAAGGCGATTAGTAAACCCTGGACTGGGACAAGTGACTTCTGATTTCCTGCCCTTGGCGTAATATTACCTACACAGAACTCCAACGCAAATGAAAAAGCACCCACAATATACCAAGCTACAAGTGTGTGTATACTTATGTTTTTCCTCCGCAAAATGACCTCAGCATAACTAACTACAGCAAGTACACTTCTCACACACTTAGCCAATGTATGATTAGCATGTTGTTGCTAGCTACCTAAAATGATATTAGTTAAGTTTGTTCTAACTTCTGCCACAGATTGGTACTTTCTTCTGGGGTAAAACGTCTTTTAACAGTCATGTCAAATTTTGAGACCGACCCGTTCTGGGGTTATCGCGTCGAACCTTAATACAAACTGCACCAAAGACTTGGGGAGTAAAGTGTCATACTGTCCTTGGCTTACAATGTTACGGCCTGTCTGTGGCCTACAGCAGCTAGCTGGCTAATGCTAATGCTAGCTCTAGCAGAGCGGAACTCCCGCAAGCTGCGGACTCGCCCGCTGTCAGAGACAGCAGAGAGCCCTACTGCGAGCGGCAGCCGTAACGTTTAATGTGTGCTTGTTGCCTACCTGGCGGATGGCAGAGAGGGAACGACCAAAATTCCTGGTGAGACACCGGGAATGGGATAACATGGTGGCTGTGTGACAGCAGCCTGTCAACGGAAGGGAAGCTCCGGTCACACCGATAAGCTAGGCACGAGCAAGAAGTGAGGAAGCTGTGTGGGACAAACCAAGTGTTCCGAGCGGAGGGGGGGGGGAGAGGGGTTCCTCACAGTGGTCCCTCCGACCCCCTCCACAGCAACTAAACTGACAATGGATAACGAAGCAAACAAACAAATAAAAGTACATGTTTTATATTAACTTGTGAACTTTGGTTTCCTTTCGCTTTGTATTAAATTATTGGATAAATGTACTAATGTGCTTTGTATTTTTTCTTTCTTTCTTTCTTTCTTTCTTTCTTTCTTTCTT
>JAPQRN010001013.1:0-14054 GCA_037367275.1 Coranthus polyacanthus | reverse complement strand
TGGGTGAGGAGCTCAGTCACCAGGGAGGAGCTCGGAGTAGAGCCGCTACTTCTCCATGTCGAGAGGAACCAGCTGAGATGGCTTGGACATCTGTTCCGGATCCTTTTGCACGCCTCCCTCGGGAGGTGTGCCAAGGCACCTCTCCTGAGGTGCCGGACGGTTTGCCAGAATTTCTTCAGGGCCAACCGATAGTCCTCCTCCATGGCCTGTGGATTGTGAATGTGTGAGGCAGGATTTCAGTGACATTCCCAGGCCATAGAAAAATGGAGAGTGATACAGAATAACAAAGGACCTATGTTGAGCCATATGAGGGTCTGATCAGTGTATGCCATATTTGAAATAATTACACTTCTTTACCTTTCCCTGAAGCACTCTTTGTTTTTGTTATTGTGACATTTTGGTGTTTTAACATATTAGTTCAGATCCAAAATAACTGATCAAGGCTGTGGTTAAAATGTGATGTGGCTTTGAAAAGACTGATATATGGCTTCAGTTCCCCTTCAGAAAATAAGAGTAGTTTCTGTTGTTTTTTGTTTCCACAGACCAGCTCCAAATGTGGTCTGGCTGAGCTGATGCTAACGTGTTCTGCGTTTATTTACACCTTTAGTACCTATACTTTTAAAGGTACTTGTGCATTACTTTAGTATTTATAGTTGATGATGTGTAATGTGATTACAGCAGAGGTGGCAAAAGTATACAATTTCTGTACTCAAGTAGAAGTACTGATACTTAAAAAATACTGGTAAAAGTACAAGTACTCATCTTCTATACTGGAGTAAGAGGGAAAAAGCACAGGCTCTGAAATTAAAAAGTGTAAAAAAGTGTAAATGTAAATAAGAGGTCTTTGAAGGACATTTCTTCTGACTTCCTTCTGTTTCTGTGCATATCTCAAAACATTGTAACGTTTTACATCTTTCATTTTTTTTGTCTGGATTTCTGCAACTTCAATTTTCACATTACTTTAATTACACACATTTATCAGGATCAATATGTATATGTATATATATAAACTATAATAGTAGCAGAGACACTTTCAAAGCTCTCTTTACCACTTACACACCACTCCTACAGTAATGTAGGAAGGAGAATGAAGTAGGTAAAACCTGATAAGGATGGAGGTCAGGACCGTTAGCAAAGGGGACAACCGGGCATGATCTTTTCTTAACTGTTACCAATAGATTTTATTAACCAAAGGCACTGTACAGATATATGGCACCAAAGTATCTGTGCCTGCATCTGCAGTTGCTCAGTACACACATACACACCCGCATACATATTAAGCACTAATACTCTTATGAATAGGACTTCTCGACAATTGATCACACATCTCTCATTTGAAAATTACTTTGATTCTACATTAAAATACCAAATGGTATACATTTATGTGTAATTCCTAATTATAACATTTGTTGAAATGAAGTAGATTAAATTAAAATAAACTAAATGTTCAATCTGCTTTCCGATGTTGTTGTCAGATGTACAAGCAAAATACAGCACTTATGTCCTACATTCCAGCTTCCGTTTAGATTGGAACGAATGAAAGTCATTCAGCAGAGCATCCAAAAGCTTAATCTTAACAAGATATTTATCCATGATGCAATATTTTCTGCCTCTTTTGTGGCTTATTCTGTTTTGTTCAAACACACTGTCAACTACTCATTTCATCCAGAGCCTGTTGACAGAGGATTTTGTATTGATCATGAAAGACATCAAAGACTTATAGTGTGAACCTACTCCATGTAGTAAGGGAGGTGATAACAGGTTGCCTGAGAAATCCAATTGCAACATTGTGAACACCCTAAGGTATTTATTTAACATAGGATCCTTTACTTTATAAAAGCATAAATGTCACACTCCACTACAAGTAAAATACAAGTCTAATTAAAGTATGTATTATCAGCAAACTGTACATAAAGAATGAAAAGTAAAAGCTGTCACTGTGCAGTAAAATGGTCTGTGTATTTGTGGATCTATATTACTGTCCCATTAAAGGGTATGTTACCTTTTACTGCTGTATATATTTAAGGTTGAGCTCATTTGAAGTACTTTATATACTGGTGGGGAGTTAAAAATGTTGAATGTGGAGCTGTACTACACACACACACACACTCTCTCTCCCTCTGAATCTCTCTCCCTTTTTAACATAAGGAAGTGGAATAGCTCCACCTTGACTGGCAAGTTATAAAAAGAATTCCTCCTTCAGGTGAGTTCTTTCATAGTGGGTCAGTCCTAAAGACCAACATGGGGACTACTGGACTTCAAACCACATTATGGCTCATCTACCTGACTCTGATGGTTGGCACACCCTATCAGATTGGTGAGTGCATGGCCCGCTGCCTGGAGCCTCTTACTGGATACACTATAGATGACTAATGGAGGACAGCTTAAGTAAAGTTAATTTGTGTATATTTTTGATGATGATTTCTGTATTTCCTTATTTTTTGGACAATACTATGAGAAACTTCAGAGATATTGTTTAATCTAATTTACCATCTCTGACCTCTAAAAATTAAAAAAATTATATACTACAGCTAAGTTAATGGGCCCAACCATAAACCACATGTCCCAGTTCAGCTCTGGCCAAAGCAATATTCCATGTCAAACCACATCTCGGCCTTTGTTGAAATCTTAGCTTTAGTGTGGTGTGGTAACTAGCTAATTATCTAATTAAGTTAATTATTTTCTTAAAAATATAGTGTATACATATTATGTGCTAATGATTATTATAATGACTATTTCTTCTCTTTACTACAGTGACAATTGTCCCTCATGTGAACACACTAAGCCTGAATTCAGGTAACTAATTTAAATGCCATAAAGTGATTTCGTGCAAATTCCTGTCAGTGCAAAAACAGTTAATAAATATGTAATATGTTTTTCTAGCTAATGCTTCTCACATTGGCCGGGTTTGTACGACCTGGGGACACTATCACTGGAAGACTTTTGATGGCAAATTCTTTCAGCTACCTTCCACTTGTAACCATGTTGTGGCCTCGCAGTGTAATGGTAACTTTGAGAATTTCAACATACAAATGAGGCGCAAGGTAGTCAACAATATCCCCACCATCAGCAACATCATTATGAAGTTGGAAGGCTCTGTTGTGGAGCTCTCCAGCAGCTCAGTGATTGTTGATGGCAAGACGTAAGTGCACTCCATACCTGTCAAGTATATATCTCTGACACAAAAGTATGTGGTACAGTCTGTTTGCAATTTTGCTCGAATCAAATATTTACACTTAGTATTCAGCACTGTAGGCTAGTTAGCTTTAAAGTTCATTCTTTAATTTGACAACTGACAACCTTACCATTTCCCACTGCAATTTTGTGTGAATCATGATTGAAAGCTCCAGCTTGAGTTAATAAAGGCAAGTGCATCTCTGCAGTACTGCCAACAGTTTCAATTATTTTCATGTACTTTTATTGAGATAGAGGTGTCTTTGGCAAGAGAGACCTGAGAATAAGAACATACTCAAACAACACACATAAACAGAAGAAATCACAAGCATATTTGTAACAGTTAAGGAGACAGGAGGTCACAGATGTCATCACATATTCAAATTTTTTCCAAGGGTTCTTAAAGAGTCTAGCATGAGGGTAGCTTGCAGTTCATTTCATTGTATCGAACTTTTCTTAAATTGCACATGCACTTTATTGCCCTCAATTGTTTACTATGATTTTAATCTTTATATTTCAACTGTTTTTATTGAATATGCCTCAGGGAGTGCTATCTTAATTTCTTTGTGTTGTTGACTGACCATCAATATAAATGACAATAAAGCTGCTACTACCACTACTACTCTCATTGAAAACAGCAGGATTTTTGTGTCTGCTGCTGCTTTCTGTCTTATTTTCACACTAACTGTGTTTTCGGCAGCATATCTCTGCCATTGGTAGTAAACGGAGTGACAGTCAAGGGGACGACATCAAGTATCACTGTTGAAGCTAAACTTGGCATCAGAGCTATTTGGAATCTGGACGACTCCCTGGACGTATGAAGCACACTCACATAAGCACACACCTAGAAAACTGTCCCTACTTTTGTTTTAGATGTATTTTTCCAGGGCTTTGAAACAGACGTTGAAATGATTGACAGACTTGCAAGAAATACTTCCAAACATTTTAATGCTTAATGAATGAGACTGTTATCTCTTTTTTAAAGTAAATCTCATGAAAAGGCTAAAACCAAAAATAAATGTATCTTTCTTCAAAGTCAGTCAGTTGTTAGACAAAACAAACATAATTGCCAATATCTACCACCTTAAAAGACCTCAAACTGCTGCCTGTGGAATACTTATCTCTTCATGTGCAGTACACCCAATACTACATACTGTACAATTCAAGATGAGAAGAATTTACACTGTATCAGTAATAATTTTCTTTCAACAAATAATATTGCTTTTCAAAACTGAAGAGCAAATTATATGGAGAATATCTACTTAGTGAGAATATTGTGTATTTTAATAATGATGACAATTAAGAGACTTGACTACTGACTACTGAGCTATGGGCATTTAATTGTACAATTTTACTGCAGGGCTAGCTGTGTGTCTTCACTTCAACAATTGCCACTATTCAAGAATTGTGGCAATTGTGGTTGTGGCTTGTTTCGTTTGTCGTATGTGATATATTCACCGATGGATGCAGTCACTGATGAAGGCGTGCAATGATGCAAAAGAAAAATAATCTATAATTCTCCTCAAATTAATTAACACTAAAGTAATATGTCTGTTCTGAAAATGTAAGGAGTAGAAAGTACAAACATTTGTTGTAAAATTAGGAAGCACTTCCCACCTATGAATGCCATAACATTTATTAAATATATATTTTCTGTCTGACTGACACATGCTGAAACTGTTTTTTTACTAACAAGCTAGCAAATAATTACAATATGTTTTTGGGGTGTGTTTCAGATTGAAATCGATAACAAATACCACAACCAGATTTGTGGACTTTGCGGAAACTTTGACGGCATATCAAATGATTTCATGAAAGACGGTAAGATCTTTTTTTTTAGTATGGAGGACAGTAAGGACAATATTCTTCTGAGTATAGTAGTGTTGTAGGAGTCATTATGCCATTGTGTTTCAGTGTTGTTGATGTCAACAAGAGTTGCGGTGCCCACATGTAAGCCATTAAAAGCTTATATGTGTCTTTGTCAGTGTCTATAACTCAAATCTAAAGCACATTTCAACTTGAAAATGGTGGGTCTCTACCATATTTTGGTCTAAATTTGCATCAGACTGTAGAATATTTTAAAGCATTCACTATCTCATCTCACCATCTTCCCCCCATGGGAGTTCAGCACAGTGGAATTATTCAGCATGGTGGATATGAGGAGGGGAGAGGTTCTGCAATCTCTGATTGTCTAGTTTCAACGTCTATTACTGGTATACTCACCAAACCATCTGTAACCACATAATAAACTGTATGTCGCATCCTTTGATTCATGGAGCTTATTAGGAACACATTGAGAAAAAGGAAAAGAAAGACAAAGGAAAAGAGTTTGGGCTTTGTAAATTTGACAGTGGTCACTTTTGTGTAATTGACTGTACTATGATGTAGGAGTTCGACTGTCTGTGACAGAATTTGGTGAGACCTACAAGGTGAACGGGCCAACAGAGGTATGTGAAGAACCAGAGCTCAGCCCAGTCCTGAGCTGTGGAGATAAGGTAATTCTAACATTTTTATCATAATCAAATACTTTTACAGTCTAGTCAGTCATCTGTTTAGACTGTGTTCACATGTTCAATGACAGTGGTTCTCAAAACATATTCCACCACATATCACCCATCTATATACCCCCATCATGGCCAATGTTAAAATAGTTAGTTCATTATTTAACTACTAGTTAATTAAACGTAGTGTGAGGCAGGTCTTTTTTATTGAGTTTTTTCAGTCAGATGAGTCAAATCACAATCACTGCCTCAGAACTGTAATGTAATGTAATGTAATTAATGACAATAAACCATAGTTGCAGAATGATAGTTATATTGACACAATTTTAATGAGCAACAACTCACCAAAAGCTTCATGTAGATGTTGTCCATTAAATTCTGTTAATATGCAATTGGCAGGTATTACCTGTGACTGCATCTTACAAAAACAAAGAACAAAAAAGGCAAATAATAATAGTAATAGTAGTTAATAAACTCACTGGAGTGCCATGATAGTGTTCCATGGATGCTGCAGTGGCATCATGTGACAGCTCGATGTCTCTGTCTTCTTAAAGTTAAAAACTGTAAACTACAAAACAGCTCATCTAAAGTTTGTTATTAAACAAACCAGTTTAACAACTGATTGATTGTATTTTTGTTTTTTGGGTGGGTGGGGGTGTTGGTCACAGCAATTTTGTGACCAGATCTTTTCCAGTGCTCCATTCAGCAGTTGTCAAAACCTACTTGATGTGGAATCCTTCAGTAAAGCCTGTATGACTGATATGTGCAACTCTAAAGACAACACAGACTCTGTCCTCTGCAAAACCATCGCAGAATTCTCCAGAGAGTGTGTCCATGCTGGTGGCATTCCCCAGAAATGGAGGAATGCAACTTTTTGCAGTAAGGATGCTTAAAACAAAAGTAAAACTAAACTCAAAGTTCAAAGGGTTTTTTTCTAAACTCTAAACTAAGTTTTGTTGAATACTTAATTCTGATATTAGAGCATTCTATTTGTTCTGACAAAAAAAAATAAAATAAAGTTTTTTGTCTCCACAGACAAGAAATGTCCATATAACATGGAGTTCCAGGAGTGTAGCAGCTCCTGTCCTGACAGCTGCTCCAACCCTCAGGCCAGCCAGACATGTGATGGTCACTGCCTTGATCTCTGCAGCTGCCCAGCCGGTAATACAAACATTTCAATACTACTGCTATCTTGCACATTCTCATTTATGTCTCATAATAATAATAATATTATGATTATGAAAGTAATTATTATTACTTTTCTTTTCCTCTTTAGGCACAGTCTTTGATGACATCAGTAATACTGGTTGTGTTGCAGAGGATCAGTGTCCATGCGTGCACAACAACAAAGTTTACAAGTCAGAGGAGTCCTACTCTTACAACTGTAGATCCTGGTAAGATGAGCACTTGGAGGCTTTAATTGAGCTGTCACATACATAGATAGATTCTATGTTATGTCTGTAATACCAAAAGATGAATAATTTGGAGGTAAAATTATGAGATGACGACAGGTATGAGGACCTTGATCTTGACCTTGAAGTGTCAATTGCTGTCAGGAAACGTCAGTCTGAGAGTCACTCATGCTGTGTCATGTTCCAGCTCAGATAGGCCTTCTCTACCAACATGGAACCAGTGCTGTTCCGGTTCACAAACCTAATTTTGAATCATTCAGAGCATTTTGACCAAATGTAAATTGGTTCAGAACCTGGAACTTTGGTTCCCAGCTGGAACCAAAAAAATTGTAGGTTTTTTGTTGCACTTAAATGTGAACCATTGTGGTTGTGTATTATTCTACAGGTTAGAAAGAGAGGATGGAGACAACAACACTGTAAAAGAAAAAACCAATGGAACCAGAGCTAATTTGATACAAAAGGGCTGTGTTTTGGAAGCTCTGTTCTGACTTTGTCCATTAGCACATATGCAATTTTCATAGGGTGGCACGGTGGCTCAGTTGTCAGCACGTCACCTCACAGCAATGTGAACTTATGTGTAGAGTTTGCATGTTCTCCCTGTGTCTGCGTGGGTACTCCCACTTCATCCCACATTAAAGAGACATGCATAGGTCAAATTGGTGACTCTAAATCACCCCTAGTGAATGGTTGTCTGTCTCTATATGTCCGCCCTGTGACTAACATGTGACCTGTCCAGTTGTACCCTGCCTTTGCCCAATGCCATCCCCCATGACCCTACAGAGAATTAGGGTCAAAATGAATGGTGATGAATTCAGGGTAAAAAAGTCTCAGCTTTCAGCTCTGCTCTAAAATGTTTTTCAAAATGCGTCACATTACGACATACAATTGTATGAAACAGTAAACAAACAAAGAAACAGTACTGTAAACCACTCTGAAAAGTATAAATACACTCTCAGATGATATCTTACTGAGTATTGCTACTTATTCAATTCAATTCAATTTTATTTATATAGCCCAATATCACAAATCAAGATTTGCCTCAATGGGCTTTACAGTCTGTACAAGGTAGGTTATGATATTTTCTTTTCAATATAACTCATATTTTACTTAAAAGTATAATAAAAATCCCTCCTCCTCCATTACAGTAGGTACAGTACCCATCTACTGCACCTGACACACACTGTCAGTTCACTGTGTAGGAGTCATGTTTTACTACGCATTTATCTACAACACTCCTTTTAATGCCTTGGCTAATAATCTACTTTGACATCAGATTTACACAAAGACAAAAAAAAACCTGTCAACAGACAGGAGTCAGTAGCAGATGAAGTTGTGCCGGCTAAGACTAAACGAGTTTCGCCGACTTTTCTAACATTTGGCACTAGAGCCAAGAGCCAGAACAACTGAAGGAAACACACTACCCACTCGTTTTTGTCAGTTGGAGTCAGGTCGAGTCACAGACCATTGGCGGATCATTAGCAACCTCATCCCTCCTCCCTCTCTGTCTAAACCTCCTGCAGTGTAGTAACACAGTGTGGAGTTAATATGCGAGTAACACATTACTTTCTGTTGGTGAGTACAGATAGTTTTACCAGTGATAGCAATCACTCCTGGTTTTGGCTCTGTGTAATATGTGATAGAAACGTGTTAACACAGTGTAAACAGTGAACAGTGAGCGAACTGAACACTTCGATAAAAATGCCTCTAAAGACCACTGAAAGGTCACACACGTTCGTTAACACAAGAGCTAAAGATGTGATTCTATGAGATAAGGTAACTTATTAACAATGATGTTCTAAAACAACAAACGGTTTGTAGCTCAGGTAATTTAAAGGAAATGGAATGGAAGCCCAAAACAACCTTCGGCTAAAGGCTTGTACATACTCCGGAAGAACAGAGAAACGTGTTCTCTCTCCCAGGGCTGCAAGAAAAGAATGATGTCACTCTTTTCTTACAGCCCTGGTTTGGGAATTTTCGCAGCTTGTTCTCGACACATCATCTGGGAAGAATTTTTTCTCATGTGGTGTCCGACAACTATTGTGTGATGATATATATATATATATATTGTATATCATGAATATATAATTTAAATGTTTCAACCTCAGCTGGAGTTTGCTCGTCGGCAGTACTGTTGACCAAAGCAGTTTTCAGACCGATGCTACTTTTCAGGCGACTAATTGAAAGTAACTGGTTCAACTCGATGTTAGATTTTCTTTATCAAGGTTGGAGAAGTTTGTCTTTTTGGTTGTATTATGCATCTCTATGTTCTAAACTCTGCTAAGAATGCATAGACGTGTGATATTAAAATATTTAATTAATGCCAGATCATTCTTATGCTGTGATTGGTGAGATACAAATATTTCATGAATCACACAAGAACCCTGATGTAACAGGATTCCTGTGCTCAGGTCTACACTGGTTTCTACATTAAATTGATAAATGAGAACCAATATTGGTCCATGCTAAATGTTTACCTTGATATTCTTTGTGTGTTGTAATTTTTAAACAGATAACAGTTCTGATTAGATAAGAATCATTCTCATCCGTTTCATTTACTCTGTGTGTGGCTGGCAGTGTTTGTCAAAGTGGTCAATGGAAGTGTACAGAGGAGAATTGTCCAGGAGCCTGCTCTGTGGAGGGGGGAGCCCACATCAACACTTTTGATGGGAAATTCTACACCTTCCATGGGGATTGTTCTTATGTGCTGGCTAAGGTAGAACATATCATCTGCAACACTGAGTCACTGATGTCCTGATGTCATGACTGGAATTTCAACGATTTTTGCTGGTCATTAGATTTCAATCTTTCAGTCATTATTAATGTTCAAGTTTTGTCCCAATGTGTATTGCAGCAAAGTAATGGCTCCTCATACACTGTCCTGGTGGACTTGGTCAAATGTGGTCTGGCTGAAAGTAGGACCTGCCTCAGAGCTGTGACTGTAGCCTTATACAACAATTCTTTGGTAAACTCCAAACAGACATGATATACTCCACACAAAATACTCAAAGCCAAGTCTTAACCACCAAGATACAGTCTGGCCACGTGGGGACCTCAATTTTGTCCCCACAGTGACAGGCCATTGGTCAGTTTGCTGTCAGTTTCTAGTTGCCATTGTGATATAAAAACAACACACGCACACACACACACACACACACACACACACACACACACACACACACACACACACACACACATGCACTGGTAAAAATATGTGTAATCCAGGAATTATGTGGAAACTCTGTTGTAGCCATGTGTGATCTAATCTAAAATGTGTTTTTCTCCAACCTGACAGGTTGTTAAAATTCTGGCATCCGGGCAGGTCTATGTGAACCAGATTATCTCTCAGCTTCCTCTTTTTACATGTGAGTTATTGCAAATAAATTATACAACATATGGAATGATATAAAAGCAGCACTTTAAAGAGCATTCCTCTTTAAAAATGTATTTTGAGTTTATTTACTCAAGTGCAAAGTAAAATACACTGTACATTTTAATGAATTTGTATTGTCATAGATGAACAATGAACAGATTATACTATATGGGTATGTGCACTGAAGTTTCTTGTTCACAAGTTCTACCTCACATAGCACTGAAGAGAATGGACATGTGACTAACACTGACTCTAATTGCTCTAACAATTTGTTGTCAATGTTTTGTGACTTCTTCAGTGGACCTGAAGGCCTTTAAGCCATCATCCTTTTACATCCTCATAAGCACCCGGGTGGGCATACAGGTGATGGTCCAGCTGTCACCCATGATGCAGGTCTTTATTTCAGCCCACAGCTCACTCAAAGGAACCACCTCTGGTAAGCCTCCACATTAATTTGTTTCATTTTTCTATTTGTCTATCTGGAAATTTAAGAGACATAATTTCTTTCTCTACACACGCTCTTTACTCAAGTAACAGTGTTGATTTAAAAATAAAATGTAGCCTTTTGAATGATAGAACTTGTAGTATTATGACCTTTTATCCGCCTTACAGTCTCCCTTTCATTTGTGTTTTACCTTATGTCTTTTACATTGTTTTCATCTTGTTACATATTGTTATGTCTTCTATGTAGTTGTCATCTCGCAACTGTAATTTTCATCTTGTAACCTCTATGTTCTTTTTGTCTTGTTAAGTCTTGTATGTTGTTTTCAAAATAATCAAAAAAACAAGCATGTTTTGTGTAAAATGAGTGGAAAGTACAGATATTTGTATTAA
Source organism: Coranthus polyacanthus (assembly GCA_037367275.1). Lineage (NCBI taxonomy): Eukaryota > Metazoa > Chordata > Actinopteri > Kurtiformes > Apogonidae > Coranthus > Coranthus polyacanthus. Next base: position 2,763 of record JAPQRN010001013.1, on the reverse strand, counting down.
AATGTGGGGAGTAAAGTTAAAAAGTTTCTAGAACAATAAATATTCAAATAATACATAAGTATAGTAATGAAGTATTGTTATTTCCCACCTCTGTATATATTGTTATATTTTTTGAAGAATTAATTAGTTACTATCTATTATTAATTTGTAATAGCTTAAATGTCACTGAGCCTTACTTAATGGATGTCACATGTCATATGTCAACAGGTTTGTGTGGAAACTTCAACAGCATAATGAGTGATGATTTTAGGGTGATAAGTGGGCTGGTGGAAGGCACTGCTGCAGCATTTGCCAACACATGGAAAACCAGAGCCAGCTGCGCTGACATCACAACACATTTTGAACATCCCTGTAGCCAAGGCATCAGCAAGGGTATAGTTGTGCTCTCTCATGTTACATAGAATATCATATGAACCTAATATACTCCATATTATTTACAGTTATCCCTATAATTTGCAGAGCCTAATACAACCCCAATTTAATGGCAGCAACATTTCTCCAAAAAGTTGGGACATGGGCAACAAAAGATTGGAAAAATAAGTGGTACTAAAAAGAAACAGCTGGATGAACATTTTGCAAGCAATTGGGTTAATTGGTAACAGGTCAGTAACATGATTGGATATAAAAAGAGCATCTTGGAGAGGCAGAGTCTCTCCCTGCATCTCTGATGGTATGGGGGTGCATTAGTGCCTATGGAATGGGCAGTTTGAATGTTTGGAAAGGCACCACCAATCCTGAAAGGTATATACAGGTTTAAGAGCAACATATGTTCCCATCCAGATGACGTTTTTTTCAGGGAAGGCCTTGCATTTTTCAGCAAGACAATGCTAAACCACATACTGCATCTATTACAACAGCATGGCTTTGTAGTAGAAGAGTCCAGGTGCTGAACTGGCCTGTCTGCAGTCCAGACCATTCACCAATTGAAAACATTTAGTGCATCGTGAAACGAAAAACACGACAAAGAAGAATCCTATATCAGACAAGAATGGGACAACATTCCTCTCCCAAAACTCCAACACTGGTCTCCTCAGTTCCCAGACATTTACAGACTGTTGTTAAAAGAAGAGGTGATGCTACACAGTGATAAACATGGCCCTGTCCCAACTTTTTTGAGACATATTGCTGCCATCAAATACAAAATTACCATATTTTTTTCTTTAAATTGTGCATTTTCTCAGTTTACACAGTTGATATGTTTTCTATGTTCTATTGCAAATAAAATATAGGTTTATGAGATTTGCAAATCATTTCATTTTGTTTTTATTTACATTTTACACAGCATCCCAACTTTTTGGAATTGGGTTGTATTTTAACTGTTTTTTCCCAAATTTCTTTCTGCTTCTTTGTTTTAGAGAAATATGCCCACTACTGGTGCTCCAAACTGACAGATCCACTGGGAGTTTTTGCCCCTTGTCACGCTGTCATTAGTCCCATCCAATACGAAAAAGTAAGTCATGCACACACAAAACTGTACTTACAAATGAAAATGTCACATATGATACCCAACAAAACTACAAATAGTGCAACAATGTGTCCATTGCTGTGTCACCTCACAGAACTGCATATATGACAGCTGTAACTGTGACAAAAGTGAGGAATGCATGTGTACTGCAGTATCCTCCTATGTCTATGCCTGTTCAGCGGCAGGAATTGTGATTCCTAACTGGAGGGTGACTATCTGTGGTAAGTACAACATTGTGGACCCCTTTGTTTTACTATTGTATTACATCAGATCAGAAATCATTTTTATTGCCTCATAGAGCATGTTCAACTTTGTCAGCTTCTATTAAAGTAGTTATTTGTAGTTTGAGATTCAAAAGTGAACTCCAACTATCAAAAGCAGTGGGCAGTAGTGCACTTCTACTGCTCAGAATTAACGATCCTTAAAACTCAGATAGCCTTTGAAAATAACACTGCTGTATTTTAACCTTTATGTGCTGCGTTAGCCTATAGTATACATTATATATTCCATAGCTCAGTTTTTAGCAAGAAAACAGCCACAGCTTCGAATGGTTTTCTGTACAGTTTGTGTTGTCAAAACCTATACTAAAGATCTATTTTGATTTGTTCAAACAAGGTCAGAATTACCATAGTTTGGTAGATAACTGGTTTGAACAACAAATGGTGAACATAGCAAACAAATAGCATTGTTAATAACTTTAAACCTGTATAAGCTTTTGTTACATCACCAACTCACCAGTGCAAAAGAAAAAGGTTGCAAGTTCAGCATCAAACTTAATTCTTTTACTTGCTGAGTGTCTTCACCCGGGGAAAGCAACACCAATGCTGAATCTAATTTTGCATCTATTTGTATCTTTTCTTTGACTCTGAATGTTGTTTCTTATCGGCAGCAGGTGTTGATGTTGATAATGGTAACTTTGGGACAAGCTTCAGCCATTGTTGTATGTACTGGTTTTAAATTTGTGGGCAGAGCCAAATTTGAGTGTGTTGATATGTCAAGCCTCTGACTTTAATGTTTGACTAAATGCAGCCTGCATTTTAGCATCTTCTGCAACTGAAAACTAAAAAAAAAGTTTTAAAAGTTATTCAATTTGAATTAAGCCCCAGTCTCCCATATGCAAATACATATGATATCCACTTAAACATGGTAGAATTGTTCAAAAGGAGTCTACCTTTGTAGCCGATTAGTGATTCAGCAATTTGCCTCATACGCCATTAAACCATGGCCCCTGTGTAAAACACAAAAGTGGAGGGGACTAAACAGAGGTGTAACAGGCTGAACGGGACAGTTATATTTCA
>JAPQRN010001011.1:0-14060 GCA_037367275.1 Coranthus polyacanthus | reverse complement strand
ACTTGCTGAACAAACATCCTCAGACTTTTCCTCTGAGATTGACTATATGAAGACACGCAGTCATCTCAGCTTAGGGTATAAGCAGTTCTAACACCAAAAATAGAAAATAAATTTTTACGAAAAGTAGACAAATAGTCACATATTTCATACTACATTACCATCCTTCTACTTCTAAATATTTTGAACTACTTTTTCTAATAGTTACGAATGTTTATTTTCACTCAGATTTTTGTAGCTGCTTAGTAAGACACCCACTTTTGATGTCATATATGCCTTTTTACAATTTGAAGCCAAAGTTCCACAGGTTTTAAAAAACATTACATGTGTGTCGGATAAAGGTTGGGTGTGTAATATTTAGTGATATCTAGTGGTGAAGAGTTGCAGGTTGCAACCAGCTGAATACCCCCATCACCCCCCCTCCAGTGGGCTCAAAGAAGAAGAAAAAAAAGAGTCAAGTGTGTTTTGTCCATTCTGGGCTTTAGTTCAGGGGATAGTACATTTGGTCCACACACAAACATAATAGGTGACGGTAATGGACTTGAATGCTGAATGCTTCCTTGCTTTAACATGCATAAAAGGAGATGAGAAAGTCCATTCTGACCTAACATATGGTAGTGCATTTTCCCCAAGCGCACATTTTCTTATTCTCATTTATCCACGAGAATAAGAAAAATATACCTTGTACTTGAATGAATGGTAATGTGGTGCGACAGATACATAACCCTACATTTCAATATAGAATGTCCCAGAGTTTAAAACATCAACACCAAACATTAGTCAGACAGGAATACAGAAAGTGATTTTTCCACCAAAATCAGCCTCAACAGTCCACTGAGCTCTGGAGCAACAACAAACACTTGGCTGTAACTGTCACTGTCTCAACAGGAAAAACTTGATCTCTTGCACTTAATGTTATGCAACTAGTTAATGCAAGTTCATCATCATCATTGCTTAACAGAGTTTTGCAGCTAGAAAAAGTCTGACAATATCTGAGTGACTGCAGCACTTGAATGAGAAATAATACTGTTATTGTAAAATGGATTAATCTAATTGCTATGTTTTTGTTTGAAGGAGTGTGTTTACATACCACTGAAGTGTCGCTGGGAGAACAGGTGCTGGATGAAGTGTGTGTCAGCAGAGAAGAGTAGGTCATACAGCTTATCTACACTCATGCGGACTGTGGTGTTGATGTGCAGTCGCCCACTTAGGTCAGCACAGAAAGACTCCACTTCACCTGAAAAACACAAGTCATCAGCTAAATGAATTTAATTTTCAAGCAATTTCCAATATGACTTGCAATAAATAATAAATAAACAGTGGCCTCCAAACTGACACCAATTAGGAGGTAGCTGAGGGTAGTTTAGTTTAATTGGGGCTTCATCTGATTGGCAAAATGGTGTGAATACTGAGTGCTGGTTCGTGTAAATAAAATGATTTTTCTTATTCATCACGATTTAGGCACTCTTTTACAATACATTTATTGCCCAAGTTCATATTGTGGTGGTGACGAAAATACAATTTACTGGTCAGCACTAATCAAGTGTCAATTCCACTTCTATCAAAACAACGGAATATGATACAAAATAGTTTATAAATACTTTCAAACATACGCAAACATCAAAACCCTTTCATGGCAAGATAACGCAAAATAGTTATGGCAATTTCATTGCTGTGATGCCTAATGAATTCAGCGAAAATAGAGATTTCTACTGAATCTTTGTTAATGCCTGAATGAGTTAAGTTCTACAAAGTGGGTTCTGGTTTAAGTGTTAGGGTTAAATCTTGTGAAAGGTGTCCACCGCACAAAATAATAATATTCTAAGCTAACATATAATTATCTTTTCAGCCTGGTGACAACTGTCCAACTATGGCAAAACAACATGCATATTAACTACAGTTTAATAACACATGCATTCCTATTGGTTGTGGTTGGCAACTCGAAAATTCAATTTAATTTGTTTTTACCAATTTTCAACTCAGTAAGCTTTACTGGCATGACTGTTTTACATATACAGTTTTGCCAAAGCACACAAATTACAACTAACAGAATTCGCCATTAGGTGTACTATGTATTGGCAACAATCTGGCAATACAATACACATCATGATATAGGAGTTACATCTAAATATATTGGAATATATTGCTATACTGTATACTGCGATATATTGCATCTTTTGAAAATCTAATACTAAGAAAACTGTATAATTAACAACCTACAACATGCATGCATCTGGTGGTAGCTGTCAGAAAGAAACAAAAGAAAGCAAGTAAATAAAATAATTAAGTTATTTTTTGTTACATACATTAAAGGTTATTAAGTTTGACTATATATCTGAGTAAATAAATACAAATGAAATGAAACGACCAGTTTTACTTTGAGACTCAATACTGTATCATAAAACACAATATATAATGATGCAATTAGGGGTGTGCATCTTCACTGGCCTCACAATTCGATTCAATTACAATTCGCCAGTCAATGATTCACGATGCATCTTAATGTCACATCCTCAATTTTCTCTATTAGTGCACGTGGTTACTTTTTTTAATCACTTAATGCAAACAGTCAGGTAAATGAACTCCTTGTTATTTAAAAGGGCTTAAAAAAAATTAAGATAACAACAATCTGTAAATAAAAAAGCTGCATGTTTTCCCACAGTAGCATCTGTGTGAGCCACTTCAATAGGTAAACATTACAAATCCATCCATCCATTTAATCTTAGGGATCAATGCCTGTTGGTGTCATTGGCTGTTCTTCTGACCAGTCTTCACCATTCGGTTCGGTTTTGTGGTAGATGGGACAAGGCACCAATCTGTGATGTTGTCCAGCCATTCCTTTTTTGGACTGCCTCTTCTATTCTTCCCATCCATAATACCAAACACGGCCTTCTTAACTAGTCTGTTGTTATGCATGCGGCAAATGTGACTGAACATTGGTCACTCCCTCATGCCAGCAGATGTTGAGGATTCTTCTGAAGCAGATGGCTTCGAATGCGCAAAGCTTAGTGGCATCTGCTTTGCTAATGGTCCACGACTCAACTGCATACAGCAGGATGCTGAAGACACAGGTTTTAAGGACTTGAAGCTTTGTGGGAGTGCTGATGTTTTTGTTGTTCCAAATAATATTAAAGCCGCCCATTGCTCCGTAGGCTTTGCTGGTCCTTCTTTTGATTTCTTTGCTGTAGTTGTTATCATTGGTAAATAGACTGTCCAGGTATTCAAATTTGGCGGCTTGTTCTATCTCACTGTTGTTAATAGACATTACAAATACATAACAAAAATCCAGATGGCGCAAGAGCTGTGAACAGAAGTCTGCATTGCCATGCATCTTAGAATCAAGAAATTTCCACACCTCTAATGGCAATATTTAAGTGTATCAATATTGTCTTGCACCCCAACTCACTATTTTTTTAAAAGCGGTAGTCTGACTCACCGAGCACAAACATTGTTGGTCTACTGCTGCCTCAATTGTTTGGTTGGTTTGTTAGTTTGGACACAAACTAAAACACCAAAGGCTAAGGAGTCTAGTGGCCTTGAAGAGATCTTCAGAGCTTGATTCTCATCAGAATGGGCTGGCTGACAACAAAGTAAAGTGGTGAAAATATTCTAATTATAGCATACATTTAAACTGATAATGATTTCTTTTTTCTTCTTCTTTTGATTTCTTTGCTGCAGTTGTTATCATTGGTAAATAGACTGTCCAGGTATTCAAATTCGGCGACTTGTTCTATCTCAGTGTTGTTAATAGACAGTCTTACAAATACATAACAAAAATCCAGATGGCGCAAGAGCTGTGAACAGAAGTCTGCATTGCCTGCATCTTAGAATCGAGAAATTTGACAGCAAATAACAGCAAAGTAAAGTGGTGAAAATATTCTAATTATAGCATACATTTAAACTGATAATGATTTCTTTTTTTTTTGGTGGGCTTTTTTAAAAAAATATGTTTTGCTGCTGGAAAAGATAACATTAAAACATGTACTTTACATATTCAACATACAATTACATTTTAATTTATACTTTGTCATCTCTAGGGGGTTCTTATGATGACCTACCTAGTTAACTAAACAACACTTACTTTCTTCTTGCGTGTCAGAGGAGTTGCTGGGGTCTGTGGGCAGTTCCTCATCGTTAGTGATATCCAGTGAAGAGAGGTTTCCCAGGCTGGTGGTTGGCGGGGGCAGCATGTGATTAGTTGATTCGGACATGCAGTCCCCAGCCTCCTCCAGATTCTAGTGTTATGACACATGAGAGAAAAAGCATACCAGAGGACAAGTTGTAGGGAAATCACCTCATTGTCATATGACTTTAGTGGAAAGAGGCCTCAGCTGGGCTGAGCTTGTGTTGATGCAGCATTAGCAGACATACCAGTATAGCTGTGCAATTAATCAAACACAAACTCCACACAGCACTGAAACAACCACAGCAGCTGTGTTGAACAGAATTGATTGGGCATAGATGGAGCCAACCAGAATTACACACTATTCCATATACACACACTTATTTCAGTAAAAAAACTGTTTGTAAATACACAGATAAAGACTTTACAATGACTATTTCATACTTGTTCAGAGATCTGATAACGGACAGACAAATAAGAAAACAAGAACAGCCTTATGGTGAATTCAGGTGGATTCAAACAATGTATGTGAGCACATAGAGCAGGAGTGGACTAAACGGAGGTGGCGAGGGTGATGTTGAACAGTGACCGATTGTCCACAGTCTGTGTGATGGTGAAAGAGCTAAACAAGACCAAACTTTCTTACTCATTAGATTCGCAAGTTAATTTTCTATGTTACATTTAACTCTGCAGTCCTGACAACAGCTGTGTCTTATTAAGAAAAGATTTGGAAATCCAGTGAAAACTGCTGTGCAATACTTTTGTATCAATCTAGAATGTTACTGAGCATTCACTAAATTGGTTGCAGTGGGCCAGTGACTCCAGTCCTAGATCACATATGCAGCATGTTCTCATGTCGAATGACACAGAGCCACCGGTGCTTGTTCCACTATGCCTGATGGCCCCTGCCACCAAGTGCCAGTAAAAGCAAGGCAAAATATATTATTTAAGAAAGGATAATAGTTGCATAAATGAATCTGTTTTTTATAATTTAATTAATTTTCCACTATTCAAAAATCATGATCCATCCCTATTTCTAATATATCTCTCTCTGTCTCTCTGTAGTAAGAGCATTTTTACAAAAGAGGAAAAAAGCAACATTGCAAGGAGCTCACAGACATGCAATCAGACTGTGCATTACACCACACTTTAAGAATCCATTGCAGTATTGTACATGTGGACATAAAAAAAAAAGAGTACTTACAAAAGAAGCAGCAGAAGTTGGGACACAGGCATCGGTGGGAGTGGTGGATGGCAGCGAGCTATGGGAGTTGGGTGGACTCGGTTCTGGTGGGTCAGGACCGAGTCTGAGTCCTGATGAGGAAGGCACCTCTATTGGCAGACAGGAAGTGGAGGAAGGTGAGGAAGAGCCTCCAAGGTTGGTAATGGAGGGAGGGCTGCCTGGACCAAAGGGCACCAGGGGAGGAAGAGAGCTACCCGCGGAGGGAAGTGACACTGAGCTCAGATCTAACAGATCTGTGACTGATACTGACTCGTCTCCTGGCCTGGGAAATAGAAAGAGGGGAAGTGAGAGAAGCAAAACAGTCACACAGCAAGAAACAGAAAGAACCATGTGTTCAGTAGTAAATCTGTGGAAAAGAAAAGAACCTGAACAGAACAGAAACTGGCTACACATTAAAATGGAATGGAATTTATGCTGGTTGACATTAAATCCATTAGTTATTTAATAGGATAATGTAATGGATAGTGTTTACAAAATGAATAATTTTTCACCCATTTATTACCCACTTGTTTGTTGAAAGAGACAGTCCCTCTCCTTTTATAATACAACTTACAAGTCATTTATAACTGAAACTTAAATGAATATTTATAGTTAGTTTGTTGTTAGCAAAAAATAAATAAAAATACCATTACCAACTACCTTACACAAGCCTACCTAAGCTGACATGAAACCACATGCAACATTTACACAAAGAAATGACAAACCAAAATACAATTTCACATCTCTTCATATCAGATAAAACTCACTCTTTTTGATGACTTTTAAAATAACATATTAGTATGAGGCCGTACAAGCCATAATCCATTCTCTCTCTTACATTCACACATTTTTACTCTCACATGCATATATTTTCTCTCACACATTTATATATTTTCACTTACACATTCATACATTTTAACTCTCACATACATATATAAATTCTCTAATACACATAAGAACGCAATGTATGCATGTGAGAGGAGAATATATGCATGTATGAGAAAAATATACAGCGGATATAAAAAGTCTACACAACACCTGTTCAAATGCCAGGTTTTTGTGATGTAAAAAAATGAGAAGATAAATAATTTCACAACTTTTTCCACCTTTAATGTGACCTATAACCTGTACAAAGCAATTGAAAAACAAACTGAAACCTTTAAAAGGGAAAAATACAAAACTTCAAATAACTTGGTTGCATAAATATGCACACCCTTAAACTAATACTTTGTTGCAGCACTTTTTGGGTAGGAGTCTATCAGCGTGGAACATCTTGATGTGGCAATATTTGCACACTCTTCTTTGCAAAACCGCTCCAAATCTGACAGATTGCGAGGGCATCTCCTGTGCACAGCCCTCTACAGATCACCCCACAGATGTTCGATTGGATTCAGGTCTGGACTCTGGCTGGGTCATTCCAAAACCTCAACCTTATTCTGGTGAAGCCATTCTTTTGTTGATTTGGATGTGTGCTTTGTGTCATTGTCGTGCTGAAAGATGAAGTTCCTCTTCATCTTCAGCCTTCTAACAGAAGCCCAAAGGTTTTGTGCCAACACTGACTGGTATTTGGAACTGTTCATAATTCCCTCCATCCTGACTAAGGCTCCAGTTCCAGCTGAAGAAAAATAGCCCCAAGGCACCACCACCATGCTCTATATGTCCATATGTCTCTCCGTCTCTCTCACCATGTACTACATATGTCTCCATTACATGTTACTAACTTTGTGTCTTCCCCTTCATGTACTTTTGTGCTTTTTCCTCTGTCCTCTCTCTTCCTACTCCGTCCTACAGGCATTTCTGGATCTGGAGCTGTGCGTTCCTGATGTGTGGTTCTTGACACCATCCTGTCCAGTGTTTCCTCCAGTGTCTATATATCGTCCTGTCTGTGTGAATGTTGTGTCATGCTTGGCATTCGCTGTTATCATTGTCTGTACACACAACACCTATTGCATTGTCTGTCCGTCCTGGAAGAGGGATCCCTCCTCTGTGGCTCTTCCTGAGGTTTCTACCATTTTTCCCAGATGGGATTTTTGGGCAGTTTTTCCTCACTCGAACCGAGGGTCTAAGGACAGAGGGTGTAAAGCCCTTTGAGGCAAGTCTTGATTTGTGATATTGGGCTATATAAATAAAATTGAATTGAATTGAATTGAATGTATTAGAGAATGTATGTATGTGAGAGATAAAATGTATGAATGTGAAAATAGAATGTATGAATGTGTAAGTTAAAATGTATGATGGATGTGACAGAGATAGAATGGATTATGTATTGTACGGCCCCTCATACATTAGTGTGTTTTGACACATGAACACTCACAGTAGGCCATTCATGTGCTCAGCAGTGGGGGAGACGTAGTCATCATCTTCACTAGTGAGACCCAGTTCCGTGCCATAACACTGATGTACAATATGCCACAGCTCTTTGGGGGACAGAGACTGCAAAAATAATCACAACATGAAACACATTGGAAACACAAAAGTATGATTTCAATAAAAAATATTTGTCAGTTAGATTAAACTATAGCTATGTATGTCTACATAGCTATAGTTCAAGACATTGGACAACATCTTTTTAAGTTTCAACTACACACCGAGTCTGCCAGTATTGTAGGTGTACTATGACTCTTAACTGTAACATTTCTGCTTCAGTGCTAGCCAAATAAATCTCTATATTCAAACTCAGGGCCACTTCCTTTATTTGGCTCACCTGGTCTCCTTGTACAGCCTTAACCCTGTAGTGCGTAATCAAGTTATATACATCTTTTTCTTCAAGATACACTAGGCTATCAATGTATGTATGCTTCAGTGATGTGACATGAATGAATAAATAATTACATGAACACATAAACACACACACACACACAACAGAAACTGAGCATCATAGACATTTATAACAATATTACAATAATAAATACATTTTTTCCGGAAAAGTGCTTCTGTTTTTTCCAGAAAGGCCCTGATATCTCTTGTCTTTCTTGTTGTCTTTCTGTCATAACCACATTCATGGACATCACTACAGCATGCATATTCTGATAGCCCAGTGAATAACAATGATTATGTAATTACAATGGCACCTGGGGGAGATAAAAATCAATGAACAATAACTGTAAATGCCAACTGTGAAGTTACTTTGTACAAAACTGAGGTCAGGAGCAACACAAACTGTGATTGTTAGTTACAGGCATGGACAGATATATACAGAACTGACTGCAATACCCCAGGGGTTACTTTTTAACATTTTTTATTACATTTCTTAATTAAAATAAAATTAACTGAAAAGAAAACATTTAATTAGTTTGCAGCACTGTATGATACAGGCATAGTAACAGACAGACACAGAGCGTCCCCATTACCATGGTAATTAACTTCAACTTGTGCCTGCGTGTGCTGTTCTGCTTCATCTCATGGGTGTATTATATTCAGTCAATGTCGTCTATTTGCACTGCAAAGATATCAGTTCTTAAGTTAATTTTTACCCTGTGTGAGTGGCCATCTCTGCTTTACATTGTTACAGCGAGAAACTGAACGGAATCAAACTAAGCCAAAGAAAGCTTGTGGTTTCAGAGGCTGGTGTTTCAGGGCCTGGCTCGTTGGGTACCATATTTCCTCAAATAAAAACAAGGAGTCAATTACAAGCCAGATCTCTAATAATAGCCAGGGACAAGGAAGACAAAAACAAATAACAGCCGGTCCACAAATACAGGCCGGGTGAAAAATATTATGGATAAACTTCTGGTACCTGTCATGTAATTACATTACATGCTACCAGTTAAGCACAATGTTGACTTCTACAAGTTTAACTGAATACACTCAACAATATAATCTGGCTATTTTCAATACTATGTTGTTCTAGATCATCATCTGAAGTGTTATTGTCCAGTTTCAGTCATTGTAGGTGTGTGTCTTACTTTTTCAGCTTAAGTGTCATTTGTAGAAACGTAGGTAGACAATTTACACAATAAAAGCTCAGTGTAAGCAATGAATCGATTCTATCCACTGACACACAGGAGGGCTTTTATTTTGTAATGGTAAAGGAAATATTGCATTTGTAGGAAAGCACATTGCAGTACTTTTAGCATCGCAAATGGGAGCAGATCAAAATGAGATTTTGCGCTAATTACGACCATTTCTCCTTATTAAACAGAGGAAATTAGAAATACAGGATGCCTCTAATACAATCCTCCTTCAAATAAAGGCCTGGTGCCTCCTGTAGCTGAGGTAAATAAAGGTCCCGGACACTATTTGAGTAAATACAGTATTGTGTATCTGACAGTCTAAGTGCCGGCGGTGATGTGCCAGCATGCCTATGTATATTGTAAAATGTGTGTGGTTAGTTTCACTTTAATTGCCGTGCACTGTAACATTAACAGCACACCAAAATTAATTTACATGTTAGCTACATTGTAAAGTGAGACTCTTGTCACCACAAGATTTTTGGCTTACTAAGACTATGGCACATAGGCAGAGCATCATATTCTATATCATTAATGGGCGACCTGAAGCCTGTATTCATGGCCATCTTCTGCTTCTGGACACAGAGTACCATCCTATTCTGAGAGGTTAACTACTGGCTGTGTCACAGTCAGCAGTGGCAAAAACTGTTGACAGGAAGAGAGAGGAGGCTGTACCTTGTCCATCAGTGCATTCTGCCACAGACGAAAAATCATCATGAAGCTTCGATCCCTTGCCCCAAAAGATGTGAAGAAGTGCTGAGAGGGTGAATATCAGCAGGACAGGAAGGAGGGAAGGAAGGAAAAAAAAGACACAGAAGAAAAATGTGAGTGGGGTAGAAGGATCTCACTTTAGTGATGTTTGCTTTATAAGTCAGTGGAGAAAACTTTGAATCTGCTCATCTTATACTGCTCCACTGGTGACAAAAATGATGATTTGAAGCAAACATTATCAACAGCTTCTCTAGCAGTAATTCAAAAGACAGAGAATATGTTCAGATATATGCTTTAGTCCAATATTATTTGTACTCAAGTCTGACCTTCTCGTTGTCAGTGCTGATCTGAATGGCATTTGGAATGAGCTTGGCAGTCTTTTCCTTGGTCAGAGAGGTCACATCTTTCAGCAGGATAGTGATCTATGAGGAAAGGAGAGAAATTTACCACTGCCATTTTTAGACAGACATCACATCTATGTTTCCCAAATTTAGGGTCGGGGAGCTGTTTTTATTGGGTCACCAATTTGCAAAAGAAAATATATAACAATAAAATGATGTAGTAATTCATTGTTCTCTGGAAGAGTTTATAAATGTTGACCGCCACCAAAGCCATGTGACAATGTAAAAAATTTAAAAAGATTAAAATGACACAAAAGACACAAGAAGACAAAAAGTGACTGAAAGAAACTCAGAGGAAGGCAGAAGGCAGAGGAAGAGTCAGTAAAAATGTGGATCTTTGGCAATTCATGACATATTTTATATATATATAAGTTTGGGTCCCAAGGAGACACCAAATATGTCTTTTGGGTCTTGAGATGAAAAAGGTTGGGAACCACTGCACTAGGTTGTCGTTAAACTGAGCAAACTAGCGACATTTATTTTGGGACATTGTATCAATTAATCTCCTTCGGGGAAACTGATCACATGATTTGTTGCACCGAGGGATGTTGGGTATTTAAGATGAGTTCTCTGTACATACATTTAAATAGTCTGAAGGAGAGCGAGTGTGTTCAAAACATCACATTTAATAAATGTAACCACTTTATGGGAGCTACCCTGGTATGAAGATTTTTCTGATGGCTAGTGTTTTGATTATCCAGCACCCAGATATATTCTTTTATGAGGATATGCATGTTTTTAGTGATCCACTGCCTGTCGTTAAACTGACCCATCATTATGCTGGCTTTGCCTCCTTACACTGACCCAGATATAGCATGAGTAATAATGCTGTCTCAGTGTGTGATGTATAACATATGCATCATAAGTTCAATCATACCAGTGGTGCTTTCAAAACAATATTGGCTAATGATTTGGTCCTCTATTAATTTCTTGCGGTCTCCCAATTTGTGGACAACAGTAGTGTGTTGGTTCCTATAGGTTAGCTACAAACGGTTTCTTTTTAATCCCTTGGTGGTGGGCCACACACATAACGTGTCATCAAAATGTCACACCCATCTCCCACATAAACTATATTCACATGGTAATTTGTATTAATTGCAGAGATGAGAGATGTCTGTAATTTATGAAGTAAAAATTCCACTGCAAATTGGAATAACCACAATTATTTTGTGTAATTATGATAATTATCGCCATTCACCCATATCGAAACTGCTGGGTGAAACTAACAGAAATGTCATATTTCCATCACTCCTTCTACATAATTTTCACTGTTTGAGATTTGACTGGCACTCTGTTGGTGACGTCACCTCTTTTGACCCCTTCATCTCAAGGCTTTTAACTTCTATTGGTGCCTGTCAGTATCAGTTATTTCTTTGAACATTTTAGTTATTCATATCAAATCTGCTCTGTATAATTTATGTTCACAAAGTCTAAAAGGCAACCAGAAATGTCATTTTTATTTATGTATTCCAATGATCCAATGTCAGTGTCTTCTTCATTCATTAGCTGAACTGGTTTTGTACTGTATAAATAAACTACTGTTAGGCTAATACTTATACTAGTTGCATAAAATGGACAGAAAAAGTAAATGAAACCCCACTTATTTCCAATTAATTGTCAACTAAAATGTCATTATCATGACAGTCCCATGTGTCAGTGCAATATTCTTATCTCAGCAAACACCTGAGCATATCTACCCAGATCTGCAAACAAGTGCATTACAAAGACATCTTATCTGATTGCAGGTGTGACATTAACCAGGTTACAACAGCATGTGTTTGACTGTGCGTGTGTGGATGTGTACACTGTGTGCTTACAGTGGTTTCCCAGCGGAAGATGTTACTGTAGAAACAAAGCCAATTCTCTGACAGATAAAGGCGGCCCTGAAGCAGTATATCCTTCTGCAGAGCACAAGAATAGTCTAAGGAAAGACACAAGAAAAGAAAAGAGGTCAGAACAGAATGATACCAGCTTGTGTCAGGAATCATTTCAATAATCTAAGAAGTTGATTTTGAAGTGAGGGGCTTGGTAGAGTATTTTATCTTTAGTCAGATGACACAAATGCAGCTCATCTCATATGAGCTCACCTCACAGAGTTTTAACACATTCTACCATTTATGTTATTTACTCACCTACTATAAGTCGCTCTGTGTCAGGCAGTTTCTTAAAGATTTTACGAAAATCCTCATTTCGTTGTTTATATGTGGGACTAAGAACCTGAAGAAAAGGCAGGAAAAGTGAAAGGGGCACTTCTTTCTAAATCTACTAGCATTCGTTTTGTGATGAAGGCCAATAAACATAATCCAAGTCAAGTATCATAAATGTATGGCATAAATGTATACTTACATTGTACCAGCTCTGCATTTTCTGTAATAAAAAGAAGAGAACATTTATTTATACACAGTTCTAGCAAAGTGACCAAGTCAAATATCCATCTGCATGTGATTTTGCCAGTCTGGTCTCTAAGACTGATTATGCAAATAAGATATTTTTCACAACAATGACCATAAAATAAGAGCTGTGAAAGCTTATAAGCTCTGAAGCCAATAAAATTAGATATAACTAGGTAAATTTACAGAGCAAACATGCTAACACTTTACAACCTATAGCTCACATTAGGATTGTGCGATATGATCATACGCACATATCATGAAATGATGGAAAAACATCTATTGTTTCATGTTATGCTCTATTGTTTATATCATGCCCCATATCACACTTTTTGTGTCTATATTTTTGGCATTTGGGCTACACTTTGCATTCTTCCCCAAGGAAGAGGATATTTCATATCAAGTTCTTGCCTTCTTCAACTCTCTTCATCATATTATCTGCAATTACTTGAATAGAGGCAACATATGTGATGGTAAAATACAAAAACATATGTCTTTCTCAGCATGTTTGAAATTTCTTGAGTCTTTCTTTTGCAGGAGATGAATTCCATTAATATCTACATTTTTACTGCTCTTTGTCAGTCATGATTAAGTGCTGTAAAGTTAACTGGATTTTTATTTACCCTAACTTAAAACTTTCATAGTTTCATAGTAGACCTAGATGCATACACAAAAGAAAGACCTGAAATGTCAAGGCAAGATAACAGAAGGCAAAAAATGACTTCAGTGAATTCAGTTGAGTTCAACAAAACAAAGGGTGACTGCACAAAATATGATGAAAACAGGTTACCTATTTTTTTTTGCTCATGAATGTAGTTTTGACTCATCTATAACACATCACTTTGATCAGTGAACATTCTATCTTACCTTGGCATTGCGGCTGAAGTGGCGAGAAGCAAGTGGGTAAGCAGATGTGAGGGAGGAGGCAGAGGGTATGGAGGGCAGGGGGCTATCTGAACCTCCTCCACCACCACCACTGCTCTTTTCTCCTCCTCCCTCACTCTCACTGGCCCTGTTGCCCCCAAGGACCCTGCGCCGTAGGGAGGGAGAGCTGCCGGGGGTGCTGCGTGGAGAGTTACTGGCCGTACTGGAGACAGAGAAGAGACGGACAAACTTTTAACTCAGGGGAGAACAGCAGACAGTAACAGCAGCTTTTTTGCTCTTCATGCCTTTAATGTATAAGGCTCTAGAATGCAACAATTTTGGTCACACATTGTAATGTGCATTACAGCATAACCAAAAGAATAGAAAAAAAAATGCGGGGGG
>JAPQRN010001010.1:0-14069 GCA_037367275.1 Coranthus polyacanthus | reverse complement strand
TGAGGTGATAGAAACATGGTCCTCCAATACCTCTTTAAATGGACTGTTTTAATGTTAGGTATGAACTTGCTTTAGGCTACTCTGCCCACTCTGACAGATTTTATGCATAATAAAACAACTATTGAGCACATTCACCTCACTTCAACAACTATCTGTCAGCATGTTTTTGTAGTGCAGCTTTATTATTGCACAGGAAGCTGTCTTTTTAACTGTACCGAGTGTACAGATAGAGGTTAGGTTCTTGCCATACCATTACTAGACCCAAATGACTGTGTCTCTCAAAACCCGGCATTTCCTATATGAAAATTTTTAAAACAGCTGACAAATTATGTGTGTAAAGAAATATGGAAATTTCCCCAAAAACATTTATTTTATAGTACATCTATGTCCTGTAAATAAACTGTGTGGAACATATATATTATTAGTACTATATTGTTGATTCTAGTCTGCTCATGAATTGTGCTTTCTGATATTTTCTGTCATAAATGATGTTACAATGTCCGATGTTTGTAGTAAATATGGCTATAGTTTGAAATCATTTTCTTTTCAGAATTATAGTACATTTTCAACAAAGACAAATATATTTACACCTTATTATTAAGAGGCTAAATCCACTATTATCTCACATAATAAGCCGGTAAACAAATATTTACCTGTGAGATTTCAGAGAACAAGAAAAAGCAGTGGAATTCTCATACTACAATGTATTTACAGAGCATCCAGAGCTTGCTGAAAAAAAAATGGGGCCATGCTAATCATGTGCTCACAGAGCCATGTGCTGTTAGTAAGCAGGCTTTGTGAAAGTCGATCAGTCAGAACAGAGTCGGCTAATTTGGACGACTTCAGATCTGTACAAACCAAATTCAGTGTATATAGTCAATTTTTCAAGGTGAATTTAGGACAAAATCTATCTCCATTGTTGTATCTTTTTTATATCATTCCAACAAGCTACCTTGTTATTGGTTAAATGCATCACCGGCCTAAAGTTGGAAAATGCAACCTTGACACGAAAATAATTTGTATCACTTTTTCAGCTGGTGAAATGCATGGTTAGTCTTGTGGACTACCCCTGAAAATGAGACAGAATAGCTTACCCTTTGAGATACAAGGTCCACTATGCCCTAATAACAAGCCTGTCTCTCTGTTATTTTTACCCTCCACCATATTCTTTCTTAGCACAAAATTTGTTGAATGAAGTGAGTCAAGAAAAAAAGTTGAAATGAAGTCAAACTGTGTCTGTGTATGACTGAGTGTGTGTGTACCAATGTCTTACTTTACATCATTTTGTTTTCATTTGATTTTCTTTTAATATATGAAACCCATTGATCACTTATATCAGTTCATTTCTTACCCATCCCACATTTCTGCCAAGCAATCAGGCACTGGATACGCTATGGTAAACACGCTCCATTGTATGGTAGATATCATTCTTATTATCAGGTTTTATTTTGCAGTGTACTTTCATCTCTTTTTCGACTTTGGTACATTAATATAGCATTCTAAAACTAAGGATCTAGGTTTGGGTTTTCTAGCCTTCAGGCTGTTTTTTCTTTCTTTTCTTCTACTGTGAGCTTGATGCAAAATGGACAGCTTTCATTTTCATTCATCTTAAATAAGCAAAAATTAAAGTGACCCACCCTGCAGGGGTAATATAATAAAACTGGGGAACACTCATTTTAAGTAACACCACAGTGAATGACAGCATTCTGTACAGTACAGATTTGGCAAATCAAATGTCCCCAAATGTGTTAAAGCTTGAATAATTAGCTTTTAAACTGTCGACATTCATTGACAGAGGTAAGATTAGGTGTAGCCTAGTCTTGACCATAGATGTGATGTTGAAACAAAAGAAGGGAAAGATATGTGGTTTCTGTACAGCTCTTAGTTAAACTAAGCAGCAGATAAACGGTAATGCTTCTTACTGTGTCTTTGTCTTGGCCACACATAGCACACAGACTGAGTTATGAGCCAGAAGTAGCCATATTTGGACAAAAGGGGTGGAGCCATCTGTTAGGAGTTACGGGTGAGCTAATGTTAGACGCTAGCTTACTGATGTAAAACAGTAAACTTCATCAAACATTTGCGTAACAAAATCATTTTAAAGTGTTGTTAGTGTAACTTATTAACTACAACTACAGTCAAGCTGTCTGTCAGGAAAAATGGCATTTATTCAATAAACAGAAGCTCCAAAAGTCAAGCTGTCAATCACACCTGTCAATTAAGATTATTTTTAAGGATATCTAAAGCCCTATTTGCACAGGACTAGTATAACCTGGGGACCTCTGGGGGGATTTTGAAATTAACCTCTTATGCAGCGCATTTGTACAGGATAAGGGAAGTCTGTATTTTACACAAATTTACTGGTCAAGGATCACTATTAATAGGCTATCAATTAGAGATAACTGTTGAGCCTGTTAAAAGATATAAAAAAAATATATTCCATACTGCCATACATCCATTCATCTCATCATCTCTTGATATTTCGCTCTTCTGAAAGATTTCAGTTTGCTTTTTCAGTGAATGTGAATGCTCAAAATCAGCCTCCTAAATTTGTACATAAACTGCTTTTGAACCTTTTCATTAATAATTGCAGCTGGAGTAATATTATCACAGGACCTCTGTGTTTGCTCAAATAGGGTATATAATGTGCGGTGGAATTTTTACTTCACAAATTACAGTCATGGTAAATTTGCGTCGGTAACACACTGGACCAAACAGATCAATCACATCAAGGAAATTAAAATGAAGTGCAAATAAAACTAAAACTTGAGAAGGAGAGAATGAGAATACATAAGAGCACCACTAAATCAAGTGATTACATTAAAACACATTTAATAGATTAATAAGATTAATATGCTTTGGTAAGGTCTCAATTACATATAAATTATACTTTTTACAAGGTGGCATAGAATGTATAGGTGAAATAATAGGGCCAATAACTTTAGTTTAGCTGAATCTTTAAATACCTATCCTTTGAAACCTTGTTGCTCATATTAAATCAACTCTACATTGTTACCACCATTGCTGACCCTTACCTGGGGTGTTTGTATGGCAACAGCTGTGGTTTAGCCAAATTTGAACACTGGAGAAATAAGAGGATCATTGATTCTTGGTCAAAAATGTAATCACATGCAAACCCTATGGTCCAAATATACCAGAATAATCCTCCAAGATAAACCCATCATATTTATGTAGCTCAACGCCTTGGGCTATGTTATGAACCATATCCACTCTGTACCAGTAACTTCAGGTATCAAGGATATCAAGGGCCAGATGGTTTTTTTAATGCTACAGTTGTGACTTTGTGCAACCTGTTCAGCTAATTAGTATCTGGTAAAATTTGATCTACTGGTACCACAATATTATTTATCGCCTTTAAATCCTGAACAAAATGCTGTTCATCCAGAAAACCTGATTTTGAAACATATAAATAGTGAATGTATGAAGTATGAAACCTTATTCTTTTCTAAATAGATGTATGAGATGATCAAATTAGAGCTGGGCAATACTGCCAAAAATGCTATCTGCATAAACTTTTTCATATCAGTCAATATTATAATTATCTCGATAAATCATTATTTCTTTCCAGTTAAAAGGCTGGTTTTTGGTCCTGAGAGAAAATTGAATAAACCAGATGGTTATTTGTAGTTTATGATTTGTTGAACATGAAAAAGTTTTTGTCAACAATAGGATTTGAGTACATTCTGTTGTTTCCTATTGGAAGTCCTGCAGTGTGGGTCTACTTTTAGTATTTCACTCCATATGTGTATGTGTGTGTGCATGTTTGCATTACATGTTTTAAGATGTGACAAGGGTTGCAATGGTATGAGATTTTCATGGTATAATAAAGTCTCAGAAAATGTCATGGCATACAATATTACACAGTAATTATTATCAATTATGACTCTTAGAGCCAAAATAGAAAGGCTTTCTGGTAGAACAAAAACTGAACTACAAATTAAATTTGAGAGGACGGAGAGGAACTGACTTGCTCTAAACTCAGTGGCTGTAGATGTCCAACCATGCAGTAATCCAGAATGTGAAGAAATGGTGCAAAACACAATTTTAGAGATCTTTTATGTTATTATGAGGTGTGTCAAATATGTGCGTATGTGTATAAGAAAGTCTATCCATCTGATCCCCACTACATTTACAACACAATATCTCAGGAACACTTTAACAAAACGTCATAAAATTTAGCCCAAATGTTCACTTGGACTCAAGGATAAACTGAAAAATTTTGGTTGCCACTGGTCAAAGTCAATGTGACCTCATGGCTGTCCATTCCTATGAAGGTGATATCTCAGGAAGGCCTTGAGGGATGTCCACTTGGACTGTAACTCCTAATAATTGAGAGAACTGCATAAATAGATTGTGATGGAAAGATGATGGCACATATGGTTGGACTTATGGCTCATATTTCACTACAGGAGATAAACAAATGTACATGGTATTATAATTGACAGTTTTCATACCATGAAAATGAAATACTGCTGCAATGTTGGTGTGACACTTCTACTTTCTTCTTACTCCTCTTCTTTGATTTGTGGGTGGTTTTTGTCTGGTCTTTGATTGTTAGACAACATAGACATAAATCAGGGCACAGCACATGGACTGTACACACAGCATAACAAAATTCAACTTTTAAAATGTTGCTATGGATCCCCACCACAAAGTGTTGATTTAACACTTTTCAGAAAGTTAGTATTCAAAATGAATGCAGTCTTTATGTAGTTAACACTATTCAACACTAACATTGTTGGCTGTTCTCAACACTATTGTGTAGTATTACACATGAACACATACTTTTCATAATAACACTAAAGGAGTTTTTTTTCTTAATACTGTAAAGTGTAAATATGGTCATACTCAAAAAAAAAACTGAAGCAGCAAAGTTTGTGAAAACAATATTTGTGTCACTGCCAAAACTTTTGGCCATGACTGTAGATACTTAATATCTGAATATTATCTTAGCAATATATATCAAGGCATTCACATTGTTAAGTAGTTTGCATGCTTATGAGTTTGACATATGTGAAAGTAGCACCGGTAGCGCTTTACATTATAGATCAGTAATAACATGGTAATAGTGGAGTAATAGTTTGGTAATACACAGGTAATAATGTAGCAATACCATGTATTTACCAAAGTAATAACCAGGTAATAACTCCAGTGACAACCAATTGAAATTCTGGGAAGCACCATATTATAAAGCTGAAATTCATCTTCCCTTATGTTACAAATGTTCCCTTTCCCCTTTCAGGTCAAACTGTACAAATGATATGTTTAATACTTGAATGAATGAATGACTGAATGGAAACACTTAAAGTAGTTTATCGTACAAATCCGATGAGAGTCCAAACAGTAGGTTTGTAGGCAGGTTGGAAATTGGTAGTGAAACTAAGGAAGTAAAACTGATAACTGATAAGAAATTACACCGCCAGAGTGAATTCACAGAAATATTTGACTGTACCTCATTTGACCAGAGTTATAGTCACTCTTAGAGAGTGAGATTCCTCAGGTCTTCATCAAACACCAGAAGCTGAATGAACGACTGCATATCTGTCAGTGTCATTTGTACTGATTGAAGTTGACTATAGGCCCCACACGTCAAAATAAAAAAGTTATGTGCTGCTATATTTGCCTTATCTGTCCTGTCTGAGCCACAGCATAGTCCAACATTACTTGCTTTCAGGACCGAGCAACATTATAGCAACACTCCCTCATTTTGTTTTGTCTTTTTGACATTCACTCCTCATTGTCAGGTGACAATATCAGTGGATGGGATTCTGACTACCACGGGTTACACCCAGGAAGACTACACCATGTTGGGCTCTGATGACTTCTTTTATGTGGGTGGAAGCCCCAGCACTGCCGACCTGCCCGGTTCTCCTGTCAGCAACAACTTCATGGGTTGTCTTAAGGAGGTAAAGTACTGTTTACAGTAATGGAATGACTTGGAATGATATGTCTTTTTTTTCAGTAAAGTAATACGTGTTGTTTTTCCAGTTGGTTCTCAAAATACCTATTGAATATTAAATAAATTACATTTCTTCATAAAATGTGCTTTCCTTCACTGTACTGTTGGAGCTTTACTTGTAGAATGATGTGTGTGTCAGTCAGTGTCAGTTTTAAGCGGTGTACTTACCAGCAGCATTTAGGACATCACAACTAGTTCTGAGGTCATTCTGGTTCACTTTGTGTCTTATACTGAAGTAGGACACATGTTGTGCTCAGCAGTTAACTTTAGAAATATTATTTACACATTCAGAGATTCTACAGAAGGTATATTTTAATGTCACTTTCGCATTGGAATGCACATCCTCAGTCAGACAAAGTGGCAAAACATGCAGCAAAACAGTTGCGTTTAGTGAGGAAACTGATTCACTGACATGTTTCCAGGAATCAGGTTTTATATAGATTTAAACACTGTGTAAATATAAAGTAAACCCTTATACCACCTTCTCCAAATCCACAAAGCACATGTGGACTGGTTGGGCGAACTCCCATGAACTCTCAAGCACCCAACAGAGGGTATAGAGCTGGTCCAGTGTTCCACGACCAGGACGAAAACCGCATTGTTCCTCCTGGATCCGAGGTTCGACTATCAGCCGGATCCTCCTCTCCAGTACCCTGGAGTAGACTTTCCCGGGGAGGCTGAGGAGTGTGAGCCCCCTTTAGTTGGAACACACCCTCTGGTCCCCCTTCTTGAAGAGGGACCACCACCCTGGTCTGCCTGTCCAGAGGCACTGTTCCCGACCGCCACGTGATGTTACAGAGACGTGTAAGCCACAACAATCCCTGCACATCCAGAAACTTTAGGTACTCAGGGCATCATCATCCACCCCCGATGCCCTGCCACCGAGGATCTTTCCAACTACCTCGGTGACTTCAGCTTGGGTGATGGATAAGTCCACCTCCGAGAACCCAGCCTCTGCTTCCTTGGCGGAAGACATGACGGCGGGGTTGAGGAGATCCTCAAAGTATTCCTTCCACCACCTGACAACAT
This sequence comes from Coranthus polyacanthus, assembly GCA_037367275.1. Taxonomy (NCBI): domain Eukaryota; kingdom Metazoa; phylum Chordata; class Actinopteri; order Kurtiformes; family Apogonidae; genus Coranthus; species Coranthus polyacanthus. Next base: position 7,060 of record JAPQRN010001010.1, on the reverse strand, counting down.
CCCCAGTTGAGGTCAACAGCTCCCCACCTCCGCTGTAAACAGTGTTGGTGAAGCACTGCTTCCCCCTCCTAAAGCACTGGACGGTTTGCCAGAATTTCTTCGGTGCCAACCGATAGTCCTCCTCCATGGCCTCCCCAAACTCCTCCCAGACCTGAGTTTTTGCCTCCACAACAGCACGCCTGGCCTGCCGATAACCGTCAGCTGCCTCAGGAGTCCCAAGAGCCAACAATGCTCGATAGGACTCCTTCTTCAGCTTGATGGCATCCCTTACTTCCGTTGTCCACCACCGGGTTTGGGGGTTGCTGCCATGAAGGCACCGGAGACCCTGCGTCCACAGCTCTGCGCGGCTACTCCAACAATGGAGGTGGAGAACATGGTCCACTCGGACTCAATGTCTCCAGCATCCCGCGGGATCTGGGAGAAGCTCTCCCGGAGGTGGGAGTTGAAGGCCGTGCTGACAGAAGACTCCACCAGATGTTCCCAACAGACCCTCACAACACGTTTGGGCCTGCCCAGTCTGTCCGGCTTCCTCCCCTGCCAGCGCATCCAACTCACCACCAGGTGGTGATCAGTTGACAGCTCTGCCCCTCTCTTCACCTGAGTGTTCAAGACACGTGGCCAGAGATCGGATGACACGACTACAAAGTCTATCATCGACCTCTGACCCAGGGTGTCCTGGTGCCACGTGCACTTATGGACATCCCTGTGCTTGAACATGGTGTTCATTATGGACAAGCTGTAACTAGCACAGAAGTCCAATAACAGAACATCACTCAGGTTTAGATTGGGGAGGCCCCCAGTAGAACAATGGAGTCCCCAGTCGGAGCACTATCCAGGGACTCCAAGAAGGTACTCCGCACTGCCACTCGGCCCATAGGCCAAGACAACAGTGAGAGACCTGTCCCCGACCCGAAGGCGCAGGGACGCGACCCTCTCGTTCACCGGGGTAAACTCCAACACATGGCAGCTGATGTTAGGGGCTGTAAGCAAAGCCACACCAGCCCGCCACCTCTCTCCGTGGGCAACTATAGAAAAGTGGAGGGTCCAGCCCCTCTCGAGGAGCTGGGTTCCAGAGCCCAAGCTGTGCGTGGAGGTGAGCCCTACTATATCTAGAAAGTACCTCTCGGCCTCCTACACAAGCTCAGGCTCCTTCCCCCCCAGTGAGGTGACGTTCTACGTCCCAATAGCCAAAGTCTGTGCCCGGGGATCAGGTCACCGAGGCCCCCACCGTTGACTGCCACCCGATCTACATTGCACCTGGCCCCAATGGATCCCTCTGCAGGTGGTGGGCCTACAGGAGGGCGAGCCCATGTCTCCAGTTCGGGCTGAGTCCGGCCTGTTCTCACTTGCGAGCCCCAGCCCCAGGCCTGGCTCCAGGGTGGGGCCCCGGCTGCGCCATGCTGGGTGACGTCTCGGTCCTTGCTTTAGTTTTCATCCATATGGGGTCATGAACTGCTTTTGGTCTGACCCATCACCAAGGACCTGTTTGCCTTGGGAGACCCTACCAGGGGCATCAAGCCCCGGACAACATAGCTCCCAGGATCATTTGGGCACTCAAACTCCCCCACCACGATAAGGTAGCAGTTCCAGGGGTCCTACTTCTCCACGTTGAGAGGAACCAGCTGAGGTGGCTAGGACATCTGTTCCGGATGCCTTTGGGACGCCTCCCTCGGGAGGTGTTCCGGTCATGTCCCACTGGGAGGAGGCCTCGGGGTAGACCCAGGACACGCTGGAGGCTGGATGTTTCTCGGCTGGCCTGGGAATGCCTCAGGGTCCCACCGGAAGAGCTAGAGGAGATGTCTGGGATGAGGGAAGTCTGGACCTCCCTCCTTAGACTGCTGCCCCGCGACCCAGCCCTGGATGAGCAGTAGATGATGGATGGATAGATGGATGGACACATGCATCAGGCAGGGAGTTGTGTTTTTGTCTAATTGACAAGTGAAGATGTAATAAGTTTAATCACTAGCTTTCTTCTTCTTTCACCTCATTGTAGTTGCTTGACGTAAAACGGTCTTCAACAGCTAGTCACCAACATGCTGCATGCTGTTTGGTGCAGGAAAAATATTGTTGGGAGGATGTATTAGAGGTATTTTTGATGGAACAGGTACATGCTGCTTTTCCATCAACTATACAAAATAAACTGACAGGCCAACAATCAAAACAGTGGCTGGAAGGCTTCATTGAGCACAAAAGTTATATAATAATTCTTCATGGCCTCATGATTACAAGGGCAGTACTATCATATTGCAGTTATTCTCCACTGTGGGTATCCTGGACATGTACATGTTGGTGCCCCTGGAATTTTCATTGTCTGATCAGAAACATCTGTGGTTGCTTTATGTGTTTGGGACCACTGTCTTGTTGAATTGTCCTAGGATTTGGAGTGTGCTTTAGAAGTTTATAATTATGTACAGTGCTCAACAAATGTATTAGACCACCACCAAAGGTCAGGTTTATGCTACAGCTGCCCTAAATTAACAACACTGGTAATTACCAAAGTTTCTGTAATGGTTAATACATCAGTATGTAGAAGCTCTTTAACCGAAATGATATTTTTAATGCTGAAATATAAATATGATTGTTATCCATGAATTTTCAAATTTAATGTTTTACAAAAAAACTGAAAAAATAGGAAAGCACATGATTGTTTTCTTGATTTAGATGTCAAATTATAGTTATTTACTTTCATTCCTGAACAGAAAAAATAGTTTCAATGGTTGAATGTTATGCTTGATTAATTTCTGACTTCTCAGAGAAACCCAGTGAGCCAGCTCAAATTTGGGTATAAAAAGGCGAATTCAGTTTGAAATTCCTCATTCCTGTTCAAATTGGTAAAATGTTGAGAGCTCACTCAAAATGAAAGTCTGAGAGTCTGCACTAAACCACTTCATGATGCTGATGTGTTTTTATGACAGATGGTCTAATAAATTTGCTAAGCACTGTATATACACACACAATCTGCAAATAAAAAAAGTTCTTCAGACCTGGCACATGAAAGGTATAGGGATCTTGAGCCCTGGAATTTGGTGCAGTTTTGTTCTTCTAAGTACTACTGTGATGGTGTTGAGCCTCTCTGAACAAGGCTTACGTACTTGTATTTGGTACCGAGTTAGAACTGATATTAAAATGGCATGTACCTGGTACCAGTAAAATGCAGATACACATCTGTAAGGACCAGGCAGTGATCTGTCAGGACCTGTCTATTTAGATAGCACACAATGACAGTTTGAAAGATGGGCCGCAGTAAATGTTCATAAAGTCTGATTTATCTTTTCTATTTATTTACAAAGCCTTAAATGGCAACCTGCCTCCATAATCACGTCTTTATTAAGCTGGTCCCATCGTCATTATTCAACATGGTCAAGTGATTGGCTGATGCTTGCAGTTCCTTGGGCAAACACTAAAACTGGAAAATCTGCTTTTAGTTTTTCTGCTGCATTTACTGTACCTGGAACACCTAACTAAAACTTAACGCTATTGTACCTATACGACAATTTCAAACTATGATTACAAAGTACTCTGCTTTTGAATGTAACTGCTATTAATTATGTTCCATTATGTTCTCCTGTTTGCTATTTATCAGTATTAATTCTGTTTGCTGTACTCTCAACATCGTTGAAAATGAGGGCACACCCTCAACAATCTCACAAGATTCACATGAAGGTTGAATAAAACTTTAGAAAAGAAAACGACAACAAATGCAGTGCATGTGGAAAACTAATTATCTGTAAGTCTTTAGCTTGTTTTGATGGTTGAACTGACCTGTAGACGAGGTGTTTCAGCTGTTGGTTGTTGAGTGAGAGCAGAGTAATTGATTACGGATGGTGTTGTTCTGTGGTACGAATACAAAAATGTACAAACTAAAATGATTATAGATGTTATGAGATGTAAAAACATAATACAAATACAAAATGTAGAGGTTATGGCCGTTCAGATTTGGTGAGGCAATAGGAGTCAGGTATTGTAGGCTGTCTTGAAAAGATGGGTTTTGAGTTTGTTTCTAAATGAGTGGAGATGTGGATGTTTGGATGGAGGGAGGTCCAGAGGGTTGGGGCAGCAATAGCAAAAGTTTAACACTCAGAAGAAAAATATTTTTTAATCTAAACATAGAATTAATATGCAGAACAGGAATTGGAACTGTATTCAATACAATTCAATCTATGTGTCTATGTGTGATACTCTCTACTCACTACTTAGGTGTAATGTTTCCACCATTCCGGCCAATGCTGCACCACAGCAACGGGGTCCTTGCTTTGTCTGCTCACAGCGACAGACACACAAACACACACGCACAGTGTACACAACATTATATGGTAGACAGGAAGAGTGAGGAAGTGGCGCAGTAGCCATTTAATCCCCCTTTGGCCTACTTCCTGCTCCGTGTCATGCTGAGCAGGTTTCGATTCCCTGTTCCACCCTCCCCTGATGCACACATACAAACACCTGCATTCAAATATATGCATATGAATCCAAACATTCAAATTACACACACACACATATTCACAGATAATTTTAGTGACACATTTACCCAGTCCAAGTCAAAGTAAAAATGACTGCACTTTAAAATATATATTTCAGTGTTTATTTCTAATTTTTGAATAATTTAGTAGGACACAAAACATCTGTTTCGGGAGTGAATTATTGACTTACTTCCTACTTAAAAAAGATGTGAACAAAAACTGATGAATCTTTTTTTTTTAAATTTTTGAAGTCTATGCATCTGCTTAATTTGTTATTTTTAAAAAAACAAAACAAAACCTAGACATATGTTTAAATTCAGCTACTTCAAAAAATCCAAAGAAACCCCACCAGTATTTGTATACAAAATCATTAAGAACAAAGCATACTTTTGTTTGAGAACTATCAAGGAAACTGTTGGGCACAAACCCACTCTGAAACATAGTCATCAACCGTCTCCCTCACACTAGTCTGCACACCTCCTAATCACAGGCCCAACCACCCACACACCTGCAACACCCACCAGCTCTCCCTCTGTCTGCTGTCCTGCACAGTCTCATCCTCCACTCCCTACCATTAGGGCTAATTTGCCTGCTGCCAATGCTCTTGTCCTCGCCATCCACAGAGCTGCATTATGGATAAAAGCTTTGTTACCATGGCACCAGATAGTGGTCGCCCCTGGTAGTCCTGTGGCTGGCTGGCCTACGACTATTATGCCTTTTCATAAGCCAGCACTTATAAAGAAAGCCTACGTTTCAGAGCCTACAAAATACATAATGGCCTACAATAACATATAATTGCTGTAATTGTCGTTGCCATTACACCCCCATCGACCATTCGCTTGGAGCCTTCTGGTTGTCCCTTTATACTGTATCTAACAAAGATAACCACAGAGGAGTGTACTGATTGAACACTGGGGATGAGCAAAGCACCACTGACAGCTGTCTTTTCCTCTGGTAGTAACAGTACTTTGTTACTATAGACCTTTAAAGCATTTTACTACTATACAATACTATACTATACTAGGGGTATGAATCTTTACTGGCCTCAAAATTCGCTGCACATGTACTGCACATGGCTAGTTTTTCATCAGTTAATGCTAGCAGACAGGTAAAACTTAACTCCCTTTAATTTAGAAAGGGTTTGCAAAAGTCAGACTACAACAGTGTGTAATATAAAGCATCTGTGTGAGCTACCTCAGTATGTAACCATTACAAACTCAAAACAGGAATCCATCTGCAGATGGTGCATTACAAGTAGAGCTGTTATGCTGTTTTCATATAGCAGCTCTAAGAAAGGGCACTTAACTTTCTGAATGTGGCACCTACTGAAATAAATATTAGAAAAAACAAAACAGAAATCCCTGTGCACTGCAGATTTGCAGATTAGCACTACCAGATTAACACTACCATGTTAGATGCATTGTCTGTCACCAGCACTACATCTTGATGTGTTAGCTGCCATTCTTCCACTACATTAAGCAGTAGCTCCATCAGATGAACCTTTGTGACTCTGATCAACAGCTCTCATTTACAGCACAAGCAGTCCTTATTATTAATGTTATGTGGAGTTAATGTTACTACATAGGACTTGGTCACTAGAGAAGTCCACGAATCACATGTAATGGCTGCACGACTAGCTTTACTCAGAGATTTCATTACCTGAGCTTTGGTTTCATTGTAGAGTGCAGGTATAGCCATTTCTGTAAAGTGGCTTCATGATGGGAGCTTATGTGGGAGCTCTACGGTCTTCAACAGGTAGCAAAACCCAGAGTTTTCTACATCTGAATATGGCCTTAGATCCTTGGCTACGAAGCTGTCACAGACTGGATAATTCTCTTCACCCTCTTGGAGTTGGCTGCAAAAGTTAACAGAAGCACATTTTGCAAACGGCATGTGTACAGTTCATGCTTCCCAGCAAGTTCATAAAATCCATAATGTGCCTGAATGTGTGCCAAGGCCAAAAAACTAATCACTAATGAGAGTTAGTATGGTATCATTTTTATATAGGCTGCAAACTCTTGATTAGTGATTCACTGCATCGATGCAAAAGCCTGCATCACATTGAATCTCCAAATCAACAAATTTCCACACCTCTATACTATACTATACAATACTTTAGTATAGCATACAATACAATACAATACAATACAATGCAATACTGTGCTATACTGTACTATATTATACCATACCATACTATAATATAATATACCATACCATACCATACCATACCATACCATACCATACCATACCATACCATACCATACCATACCAACCATATTATAAAATACTACACCATACCATACCATACCATACCATACCATACCATACCATACCATACCATACCATACCATACCATAATATACTACATCGTACCATACCATACCATACCATACCATACCATACCAGAATATACGACATCATACCATACCGTACCATACTATAATATACTACATCATACCATACCATACCATACCATACCATACCATACCATACCATACCATACCATACCATAATATACTACATCATACCATACCATACCATACCATACCATACCATACCATACCATGCCATGCCATGCCATGCCATGCCATGCCATGCCA
>JAPQRN010001009.1:0-14075 GCA_037367275.1 Coranthus polyacanthus | reverse complement strand
TGTTTTTTTCTAACCTGTTGCTCACTGTATCAAAACTTTACATATGTTTTCATAATGTTGTGAGCAGCGTTTTATTTAAAACCATAACAAAAAAAGCCCAAATACTCCTATGATGCACAATTTCAAATCTATTTTGCTGGCGACAATGCACTCAACAAATTTAAACTGAACTGACTAATTATTCAACTAAATCAGATGGTGTTTCAACTGAGGATTACAACACTACCCTTTACCCGCATGGGATGTTTACTGTGCAAACAGCTCTTACCTGATCTGACTGTCCTCAAACACTGCAGATGAGTTACAACACTTGAAACATTTTGTTGTGTTTGCAAGGTTGTAGTCACATCCAGTAACTAGTTTGTTCCTCTATATTGCATTCACTGCCCAGAACACATATTGTAAGCTGTCCATGTCAGCATGTTCTGTATTTTGTCATGACACCAACAAATAAGAAAAGACACACCAGGAGTTGCTTCACCACCCAAACTATCAGAAGCATAGACTGTATATATTAGTGGACAGAGGAACTGTGACGTCACCCATTAGTTTTTGAATGGCTGTTTTGAAGCCAGTAGTCTGTGATTTGGCCGTCGCCATGTTGGCTTTTTGGAGCTGGACATGACCATATTTGGACAAAAGTGGCAAAACTATGATAGCCTGAGGGATCAGAGGTGAGCTAATGCTATACACTAGCTTACTGATTCAGTGAAACGATAAACATCATCAAATATTGAGTCATTTTACAGTCTTGTTAGTGAAACCTATTAACCACAACTACAGTGGAGCTGTCTGCCAGGAAAAAATGTGTTTTATTAAATAAACTGAAAGTCCGAAAATCTGACTCGGCAGGTGAACGAGCACTTAAACCAACCTGCCAATCAAAGCCTGACACGGTCGACGTCAAAGCCTTCTATTAGACATCAGATCTGATTAACGGAGGAAACATTTAAAGATGGACCAGAACAGTTATTAGAGGGTCCAAATACAATGGCTGAGACTGGAGAGAGTCCTGGAAAATGATGGACTCAGTATTTTTAGAGAAAATTTCAGTGTAAATCTATGGGAACCAGGTCTTTCTGGAGCCACAGAAGTCAGCAGTAATACACCTTTAAGATACTTCCAGATTGGCTTCATTTTGGAGCTGAGTTCCTTGCTGCTTGGTCAGAAGTCAGAAGCAATGTGGATATAAAATGAAAACCCGCTCGCTAATGCCACCAGTCTTTCCACTATACAAAATAATATCAGCTGATGGTACTGTCTTATCTAGTGTTAAATAGCGAGATAACCCTGGCTTCTGTCATCTTTTGGCTAACAGTCAGGCTGTCAGCAGGACAACTTTATTAATCCCAAACGGGCAATTCATCAGAAGCTTACCCAGTCCATAAACCCAACTTCAACTCCCAGTCAAGGTTGTTAAATGTAAACTACTCAACATAAATGAGTCAGTACGATCACCAATCACCCTAACTCTAACCCAAAATAAAACAGTTGACCTAAATAAATAGCTAATATCACTGAGGATGTCATAAAATCTAAAACAATGTGACAGGGATTTAAAATGTTAACTATGAGCTGTTAGTAGCCTGATAGCAGATTTAATAAAGGTCTTGGTGTAGAGGTTTGTTCTGCCAAGGGGCACCTTATAATGATGGCCTGAGGGCATTACAGTGAAGTAACTGGACAGAACATGATCAGATTGGCTGATAATTCATTTTTCCGTCTGCACTCCTGAAGGCAGCGCAAATCTCTTTGCTGGACGCTAATTATCGTTGAGCAAACTCTGATAATCACAACAAGGCTCTTGTTGTCCTTGACAGACAAGCCACCAAACCAGCAAATAGATGTAAAAGTTAATTATTGTATGATATGTTTTTTATTTGTTATTTAATTTCAACTTTTTCTTGAATGTGTTTCAGGTCAGAATGTGATGAATGGATGAATATTTAAAAAGTGAACTATGTTGTGTTCATACTGTCTACAATGACATTACAAGTCACAGTAAATTGTAATATTACTGCTTTCTTTTCTAATTTGCATTTTGCATTTCTGATTTATAAATACCCAACAGGGACAACAAGGTCAAACAATGAGTCACTGCCACCACAAGATGGAACTGTTTCATAACTAATAACTCCATGGTAGAACTGCAGACACTATTTACACACTGGAATTGGAACTTGAAACACAATGACTAAAAGCTGAATGAACACATTTCCTGCTTTTCACTCATTTGTGTGGTTCTAAATCACACTTTTTGCACAAACACTACACACAGCTCTCAGACATTTGGCACATTCTTCATTGGTAAAATCTCTCATGTTCACACAGAAAACACTCAAACTCACACACGTCACACGATTGGTTGCTCATATTGGCAAAAACATGTTGCTTTTCAATTAGCGGCCATAGCTTTCATTACAAAGGTGAGCTGCCCTGGGCTGGAGAAAAATGGACGCCAACTTTTCAGAGAGTGGCAGAGCCAGAGGAGTTTCTTCACACTATATGCAGAAGGCGTATTTGCCTTTTTCTATTGTTTGTTCCGTATGAAGAACACTTGATACAAACATACTTTGCTGAATAGGGTAAAAAGTATTTTTGTATTTGTGTGTTCGAGTATGAAAACATGAGTTCACACATTAAAACATCTATTCATTTGATGGTTTGTTGATGGAGCCTTTTAACAAAGTGAGCCATTCTTTCAGAAAGCGACTTAGAAAAACTGTAATACACATGAACAAATCGTTGACAGGAGAGTTCGAAACTGTTCTCAAAATTGCTGAACGCACTCTGAAAGCCATACGGTGAAGTGTCCTGTCCTGATTGGTTTGTTGTGGATAAGGTTGCGATGAAAGGATGAAAAAACACACTTCTATGTCAAAATGAAACTCATCAATCAAAACCAAACTATCTCTGGCATTTTTAAACTAAATGTTTCACACATGCACCATATGACAATATGTGACAACACACTGACATACTTTATACAAACACTGCTGTTTTTGTGACTTTGACTTTGTGGATTTCTTTAAGGTGTTTGTGAAATATTTCACCAGGGCAGTACATCTACTCACTTCAATACACGCAAAAATACAGAGGCTTCAGTAAAAATATAGCCTTACATGGTTTTTAATTTTTTTATTTTACCATTGTAGATTTTTACAGCAATGGCAAAAAACAAAGAAAAGCAGAATCACAGTACAGTAATGAATACAAAAATGGGATTGTAAAAGATTGTAAGGCATGGGGAGTTTACTTCACATTGTAGATCCGCCTTCTGTTAGGGTCCTCAAATAGTTCCCGATCTGAGGCCAGTCTTGTCTTTGTTCTTGTCCTCCTCTTCATCCTCTTCATCCTCTCTCTTCCTCTTCCTCTTGCTTCCTCCATGTTTTCAAAGCTCTCACAGAGAGCTGATATTACATGAGGTCTGTGTTGCCAATTTTAGACGTTTTGCATTTTAAAGTGTTTTCTCAATGATTGCATGAGTTTTCATTTTTGAATGAAGTGTCTGATGTCAGAAACAGTCTGTAGTGTTCTGTAGAATTGCAAACATGGTCAAAACCAGGAAAATATGTTTATGCATTTGGTTCCTTTGTTTGAGGCATTGTTTGATTAGTTTAAGTTTTGATTCTTTTGTCTAATCATTCACTTTTGTGTGTATAAGCAATGGGCAAAAACTGTGAGCAGATGATGGACCAACCTGACTGTTCCAAACATCACAGATGTACAGAAGAGTGACAGAAAAGTCTGAGTGATTATCATATCTTCAGCCTGGTGTCTGGATCTGTCTCCTCACCTCTAATCTCTAATCCTAATCCTACACATTCTCACTCCCAACTACTGATGCTAGGGCAGGGTGTCCCATTTTGATGCATAGGGTGTCATTTGTTGATTTGCAGGATAGGTGTCATTTTTCCAATGCACTGGGTAGCGCGAAAGACATCTGAACAAGGTTAATGTTTGATTAGGTTTAAGCCTTGGTCAGGGTTAGAAAAAACGGTTGGGGGATGTGCTAAAAAAAAGAAAGACAAAGAGAGAAAATGCAAACACGTCGTGGCCCATGTCATCAATTTCCAACAACCAAGGACTTACATTGACTTCTATCTGTTACCCCAGATTCCTTCTTCTGGCTGTAGAATATGGTGTTAATAAGTCATCATAAAGGACTTATTAACACCATATTCTACTATGAGGACATTACAGGTCCCGTATGTAACAATCATGCATGCCTATGTGTGTAACTTCACTTAACTTTGTGTTGCAGTCTGTAATGTGCTGGGAGCTTGTTGTTTGACATTAGACAACAATGCTTAAAATGGATTTAGCTAACTCCTTTTCTAAGCTAACAGTATCTAGTGTTGTACACTGTTGCTGCTGTAGGGGAGCAATAGAGAAGCACTGGGAGTGAGCATAAGGATTTATGCAGAGAAACAACCCAAGTCCTCAACATAGAACTCAGTGTACAGGCTGTTATCATGAAGCCATTGGAACAACTGGAGTGGTGCAGCCTGTCGCAGAAAGAGCAGTTCATGATGCGTTCAGGGGTTCCTCCTAAAGTATGTTCAACTTGAAGAAGGTGGCAGGCCGTCATCGCATCAAACCACATCGGACCCACCCTATAGCAGATAAACTTGTGATTGTCTCAGCTGGATCTACGTCAAGTTGTAAATCAGTTTGAATGGGAGCAGTGCCAGTTTGATTTGTCAGAGCAAATAAAACATTTGGTTTCAGGCAGATGCGTCTGCTTCCTCTTCTCTGTGAGTCTTTTCCAGTTTCCTCACCTCTTTGTGCCATTTTGTCTCGACATGATGTTCCCAAAGTGTCACACACTGAGCTGAGTCAGACAGGTCACAAACATCTCATGATCCATTTCGTTAAAGGTGACATCTGCAGCGATTACCTCATTAAACATGTGGCATTTACTGTGTGACGCAGTGCCCCTGCTCTTTTTACCCGAGGGTGTTTCATAAAATATTATAATTTCTTTTGACATTAATGGAGGCAGACTTGAATTCATTCCAGGGGTAGCTATAATTCACTGCAGGAACCCCTGACACTAACATAACTTGATGTTAACTTTTCAAAAAAAATATATTCATTTATTTTACACTTCTGTCCAAAAATCAGAGCCACCTTATATCTAGCAGATAACTTTAGGAAATAAATACTGCAACAGCCTGTTCTGTATGAAAGTGTTAGAAAATTAGAAAATGAGAATACATTAGTAAAGATTAGTATCACGTTATAATATGAAATTACCTTTGGTCTTGAACTCTGACCTAAAGAACATGACTGTGAATAAAAAGCGACTAAAATGCATTTTCTCACTGGGGGGTCAGACTTACCCTCCAAGATCTGAGATCAAGAGTTTGGAAATCTGTGAGAGGCTCAGAGTAGTCATACTGCTTCTGCACATTAGTCCTTTGTGTCCTAATACAAACAAACAACTGCTAATAAAAAATAAATGATTGAATGTTTTTGGTTTAGTGTGTGATATTCAGTGATATCTAGTGGTGAAGTGGCAGATCGCAACCAAGTGAATCAATTGAATATCCCCCCATCCTCACCTACGGTGGCTGCAAAAAACGAGTTTGTCCCTCATTACAGCCAGTGTTGTTTTGTCTGTTTTGGGCATTTTAGTTAAGGGGATATTAGCTCTGGTCCACACTGAAACAAGAGGAGGTAGGAGACCGGAGTGCACCTTAAACACTGGAGGTCACCTGCTATAAAATAGAAAAAAGTCCATTCTGAGCTATTGTAGAAACATGGTGAAGCAACATGGTGGATGGTGACCTGCTGCCTCTACAGATAAAAATTCTAAAGTACGTATAATCAAAACATAATTACATCAGTCTCTGCACTTAGATCCTCCTAAATCCTGGATGTTTAACAAAATGTAATCTACCGCTGTGTCTCTGTGCTTCTCTTTTCTTTCTCCTTTTTCCAACCCGTCGAGGCAGATGGCTGCCCACCCTGAGCTCGGTTCCGTCAGAGGTTTTTTTTCTCCTGTAAAGGAAGTTTTTCCTCCTCACTGTCACAGAGGGCTTGCTCTCGAGGGATTTGTTGGGTTTTTCTCTGTATATTATAATGTCATTTTTACCTTGAGATAACAGTATTGTGATTGGTGCTGTATAAATAAAATTGAACTGAAATTGAGGTCAATTAAATTTTTGCTGCCATATCCAGACAGATTAGTCAGTGCTGACAGGATGTTTTAAAATCAGAATTGACAAAACTTGGCTCCATTAGTGGCCGATGGATAACGTCAAGCTTCTCAAGATGGCACCAGTGTGACAAGATGGCGCCAGTGTGTTTGGCCAACCGTCTGTCAGCATCTCGCTACCTGTGCCTTGTGTTTGGTACTTTGATATTTCTATGTTTTTGCTGTTGGGATGCAACCTCTCTTATTATATACGATTGCCAAGCACTTTTCAATATTCAAGCTTCTTGGAAAATGTGGAGCCTATCATCTGATTCCCTGGGTGAACAGACAAGAGGCTCTCCGCCTCTGCTGTCAGGCATCCTGGCGTATCTGCGCCATGTACCATTGGGCTTTCCTCGGAAAAAACGCCACAGAAGGCCAGGTAAGAGAGCCGGTGTCCTTGTCAGATTCAAGACCCACCTGAAATCCTTAGGTGTGGCTCCTTCTCGCAATGATGGTTGCTGTTTCCTAGCTGCCGGTGGCTGCCATTCTCAGGCTGTCCCACATCCCCGGTGCATTCCACCTGTCTTTCCCGGTGCGCCTGCATATGTGCCCTGTCTGACTACTGAGGGCTTCGGCCCTGCTGGCCTTACTTCTTCGCTGGATCTTCATCAAGCCCTGGTGATGGGATTCTTCCCTGCCATCCTGGAGGCTACGGTCACTGACTTTGTGACGTGGTCTCTCCCTCCAGACCTGTCAGCTGGGTCACCGGGGATTGCCACTCGCCCCATGAAGGTAGCGCCCACGACAGAGAGTCTATTTTGCCAGAGGCGCAAGGTGAATCTATCTAATCTTTGCCCACTACGCCGCGCCTCAAACCTGGTCAGTGTGGATTTAAATCTTTGCATTGCCTTGATTAATTCGAGGTTTCTGGCCAATAAAACTTTTGTACTGAATGACTTCTTTTCATCTCACGAGATGGATTTTATGTTCCTGACGGAGACCTGACTTCATGTTGGTGAGTCCACATGCTTCTCGGAGCTTCTCCCTCCTAACTGTTCTAAATTCAACTCTCCTCGGACCACCGGCAAAAGTGGAGTGCTGGCAACTTTATTTAAGTCTGCATTCCAGTGTCGGTTGTCTGCACCTGTCACCTACTCAAGCCTTGAGCTGCAGCTCTTTGAGTTACACGGCTCCTCTCCTGTGCTCTGCGCGGTGGTGTACCGACCACCCAAATTCAATAAGGATTTCTGCAAGACTTTGCTAACTTTGTGCTGTCCCATGGTGTGTGTGTTGTTGTTAATGAAATCTGTGATACATGTATATCAGACCATCTGCTTGTCTTGTTCACTGCAACTGTTGCTTGTTCTGTTAAACCTTGTCCTCCTGCACGCCGCCGCTGTGTGATAACCTGCCACACTCCATTACAGTTCTCTGCTGTTTTTAAAGACTCAGTCATTCTAAACATGGATGGACATGCTGATGCTCCTATTGCTGATGAGCCTTTACCTCTTCTTAACTTTACTTGCACAAGCACTTTGGACTCTGTTGCTCCTTTGAGAAAGAAACGCACTAAAGCACTTTCTGAACCTTGGTTAATTGACTCTCAGGCATAGATGTCGAGCTGTCTGTCTGACTATCAACGAGCTGTAGGAACTGCAAAAACTACATTTGTTTCTGATTTGAACTCTAATAACTGTCACAGGCCACAGGTTCTGTTTAGTGTTTTTAATTCCCTTGTAAATCCCCATGATACAGCTCCTGTCACACCTTCCTCTGCCCTCTGTGACAAGTTTCTTAAATTCTTTATTGAAAAAATATCTGTCCTTAGATCCTCATTAACCATGCCTACTGACCCGGACCCCTCTGATATTCATATGAGCCCAGCTGTTTTGGATCAGTTTGAGCCCAATTCAATGTCTTGTCTATCTGAGGCCGTCCATCATCTGCGGCCCACTAACTGCCCCTCAGATAGCATCCCATCTCGTCTTTTAAAGGAAGTCTTTCACACTGTTTTGGCACCTATTTTTAGACTGATAAATACTTGTCTCACGTCTGGCTGTGTTCCTGCTGTCTTTAAACATGCTGTCGTGCAACCCCTGATAAAAAAAAAAATTCTATGCTTTCTAACTTCAGGCCTATTTCAAAATTGCCTTTCTTATCCAAAGTCCCGGAAAAAGTAGTTTTGATGTAGTTGCAAGATTTTTTATGTCAGCAGGATATACATGAAAAGTTTTAGTCTGGTTTTAAACCTCGTCATAGCACTGAAACTGTTCTTTTAAGAATTTTTTATGATTTGGTTTTAACAGTTGACTCAGGTGATTCTAGTATTTTGATTCTTTTAGATTTAACAGCTGCCTTTGACACTGTCGATCACAAGATTCTCCTGTTGTGCCTAGAGAATTGTGTAGGGATTAAAGGCACTGCACTAAAGTGGTTTCAGTCTTATCTGACTGAGAGGAGCTTAGGTGATCATCTAAGGTGATTATTCCTCTGAGACATCTGCACTTGTGAGTGGTGTCCCGCAAGGTTCTGTTTTGGGCCCCATCCTATTTTCGTTGTATATGTTGCCTCTGGGGTCTATTTGTAATAAATATGATGTTTCTTTTCATTCTTTTGCTGATGATGTGCAGCTTTACATGCCTTTAAAACTAAAAAGTAAGGGTTCATTGCAGCCCTTACTTGACTGTCTGAGTGACATCAGAACTTGGCTGTCTCTAAAACCTGCTAAATCTTAATGAAAACAAGACTGAGATCATTGTGTTTGGACAACCTGGGCTGCTGGATGCAGGCACTCTCGGCTCTCTTTTCTCCAATATGCACTGTACTGTGAAGAGTCTTGGAGTGTATTTTGATTATGCTTTTAAGTTTTATAGGCAGATCTCATCTGTCATTATAGCTTCTTTCAGCTAAGACTAATTACCGAAGTTAAGTCCTATCTTCCTCCAAAAGACATGGAGAGGGTGGTGCATGCTTTTATAATGTCCTGTCTGGACTATTGTAATTCCCTGTATGTTGGTCTGGATCAATCATCTATTCAATGCCTGCAGCTGGTGCAAAATGCAGCTGCTCGGCTTTTAACAGGCAAGAGAAAAAGGGACCATATTACACCAGTGTTGCGCTCTCTCCACTGGCTTCCTGTACAGTATAGAATTGATTTTAAAATTCTATTGTTGGCTTCAAAAGCTATCAATAGGTTGGCACCTTCATATCTTAGTGAACTTCTGCATGTTCACACTCCAGCCAGAGCACTTAGGTCGACCAACCAGCTGCTCCTGGATGTGCCTAAAACAAGGCTAAAAACCAGGGGCAACCGAGCTTTTGCAGTAGCTGCTCCAAAAAGACGAAACAGCTTACCATTCCACATAAGGTCTGCTCCCACGCTTGAACATTTTAAATCACTGTTGAAGACACATCTCTTCTCCCTCACTTTTGTTTCTAGTTGAGATTGTTTTATCCCATAACGATTTTATGATTTTATGATTACTTTTAATTTTAGGGTTTTATTGGTTACTAGTATTTAACTTTATTTTATGAAGTATAATGTATCTTTGTTTGTGTTTTATCTTTTATTCTGTAAAGCACTTTGGTCAAATCTTGGTTGTTTTAAATATGCTATATAAATAAACCTGACTTGACTTAACTTGACTTCTCAACTGGAATTCGTGACTTTGAAGGAAAATAATAACTCAAAAAACAAAAATCATTCCCGGCTAGAAATTTAATTCCAGATTTATTGCTTAATTACTTTGAGTTTGATATACAGTTCAACAGGTATCCTGTTTCGAAGAAAGTCAAAAATAATTTATTTAACACTATATTTTTTTTATACCAAGGAAGAGGACGGCTGGGGTGATATCGATCAATGAATTAACTTTTTCCTGATCCAAAACATTGGTTGACCTCATAGCTGTTTAACAACCAAAAGAACTATATCACAAATACAAGCAGCCGGAGTTTGTTTTCTACCACACAGTGGCCAGGCTTACTCTCCGAGATCAGATGAGGAATTTGGAAATCTGGGAGAGACTCTGAGTAGACCTGCTGTTCCTCCACACTGACAGGACCCAGATGATGTGGTTCAGGCACGTGATTAGGATTCCCCCTGGGCGATTCCATTTGGACGTCTTACCAGGGACAGCCAGCTGGGAGATCCTGGGGCTGACCTGGGACTCACTGGAGGGATTATATCTCCCATCTGGCCTTGGAGCAACTGGGGATCCCACGCAGGAGGACCTGGAGGAACTTGCTGGAGACGTGGAGGACTTGCTGTCTCTACTGTGACCCTGCGATGGACCAAGCGGATTTGAGAATGGATGGATGGATAGATAGATAAGTCTGTGTCTCTTCTATTGATTTTTTAACCATTTGTGAATTAGTTATAAAGCACTGATAAAAGCATCTTTTAGGTTGCCAGGTGTAAAATGTTTAAATCTCAGTGTCTTGTATTATTCAGTGGTTACTGTTTGAAGATTTGAACTGATGAAGGTCACTTACCCTGGAGAAATGAAGAGTTAAATCAATTTAGAACTGTGGATTTCTAGTGCAAGTCATATTCTGTGGTTAGAAAAGTCTACAGATATTCAAACTACTGCTACTAAAGAGCACTCTTAAACAGCAGCTTCCAATCTGCATTGAGAGCTTGTTCCACTTTCGTCTTAATTTGGCAGGTGGAGTCTCACCACCTACAGTATGTATTCCTCCAGCTCCAACTTTACATTAAAAATAAATCTTTTGATTCTTCTAAAGGAGGCCACTGGGACGGCCTTACCTCCTTCCACTCAACTCCCTCAACTGCTCGAGAGATGAGCAGACAGAGGTTATTGATTTCTGCAGCCATAAAAAAATGAAACAGAAGAAAGTACAGATAAAAGGAAAACAGAGAAGAAGAGAAAAGACTTTATAGACTATCTGGAGAAAAAAAAATGTGAGACATTGCTCTTTTGCTGAGAGCCCTGCTGAGCACTGAGGCCTTTCCACTTCAGTATATTTATCCTCCCAATTGTCTGAAGTTTTGTGCCCTGGGATGTACACTCGGTGCTTCCTGTAGATTCAGTGCAATACAATAGCTATCTTTGCTCTTTGTGCTGCTTGTTGTCACAGTCATACACATCCTACCTCTCACCTTTTATTTACAGAGCCTTCTATTGCCATTTGTTACAAGAACGTGTAAAAAAAAAACATGTATCAAGTTCAGTCAAGGCTACAGGCTTGACAGGATATAGACAGTCAAATGTCTGGAGACACATTTCCTTGTGTAGAAACAGTTTTGCTGGTTGATTTACTAACAACCGACAAAATATCCTCCTCTCGTTTTCAATGTTGGAATAAAAGGAAGTCTGTTCTCTTTGTCAAAAGAAAGATAATTTAAGCTGATAGTTTATGAGTGATTCTGGTGTTTTTTTGAGGTGAAATAAGAGTCAGAGACAGGCGTGTCTTCCAGTCCTTAGGAGCAAAGCATCATTTATAATCGAGAGGTTAAAAATATGAGTTAAGTAGCTGCAAGTGGAAAGCTTTAAAAAATGGGTGATCAAGTTTTTCCTCATCAAGAGAGTTCTTTAAATCTGTAATGCATCGGCCACATTGGTAGAAGCAAACAGCATGTAATGTAAAATGAGGCCTTGGCATTCCCTGGATGTAAAGACAACAATCAGAGATTTCAGTCCCTCACCCCCTTAGATCAAGTCCACTACGCTGAATAATTCCACTATGTTGTGAATACACCAGATATATTCTAAATGATTCCCTTGACTCTTAAAACATGCTCAGGATTTGGATTCATGTTACTATCGTCAGCTGTTTTGAAGTTCCTTGTGGTGGAGTGGATGTGATTTTAGCATCAAGTCTATTATCAGACTGAGTATGAACAGGTCTGGTATGAAAAACCAAATCTGAAGTTACTATGTTCAAGACTGAGGTCAGGAACAACCATCAAATATGGCGGGTTTAGAAATGAGTTCAATTCAAGTTCAACTGGCATTTCTATGTATTGAGGCTTGATTTGTAATTTGGTGATTTTGGTTCTAACACATTAATGACCATCAAGCTGTGATTTTAAACAGTTGAACATCATAACTCTGTGCAAAAGTCTCAAGGAATGTGAAGATATATGGACAGAGAGGCACCACCTCTTGCTCTTCAACACACGCTGTTGGTGATTTATAGAGTAATGTTTTAAGTTTACCAGCAAGTTATAAGTTCATGTATGTATGTTATGCGAGAACGCTTACCCATCTCATTTTTAAATTCTATTGCATTTTTGTTTAGCATGGGTTACTTCCTGTAATTGTAGAAATAATTGTCAAAATGGTTAGTCGCAGTTGTGAAGCTTATTTTAATTAGAACTGCAATGTTTGTATCTCCTCATTTAGATCCACGATCATAGTAAAAGAGTATTCATTATAAAAGACTCACTCTGGCCTCCCGGGCCCTGACTCGAAGCTCGATATCAGTGTCTTTTTGACAAACACCCACATTAAAACACCTGTTACTAAGCAGGTCATTTCTATTCTCTCCCTACTGATAAGGAAAAAGACTAAATCCCATACCACAGTAAACCTACCTGTGACTTCAACATGTTAAATCAGTGGAGTGCCCCTTTAAACTCAAGAAGCAATTGGATCTTGCATTGATGCGAATGAGAGGTGGGGCTGTGGGTTCAGCTGAGCAGCTTCAGCTCATGTTCTGCTGCTCAGAAGATGAATTATTAAAGCTGTTGCATTGTTAAAGCTGGTGGCTGTATATTACATGTTGGTTGCTCGTTCTGGTGGAACATGACTGACCGTGAAGCTTTGTCCTCTGAGCTTCTACAGGATGAGGAGGAGGAGTCTTGGACTACTTGACCTACATGACCTGTTTACATGACTGTTTGTGGCCAGTCTGATGTGGAATTGGTTTGGTTAACATTAATGGGCACTGTAACATTTTCAATTCTCCCTGTCTTTATTAAAAATATTCCATTATTGATATTGACTGAAATTAAACATTTATTGTAATGCTTTTTTTAGGTATGTTGCCCAGCTCGACTAGTAATGATCAAATCGCATGTATGTATGTTTCCTCATGTACAGGCGACATTCATCATCATAGAATGATTGATTTACAACAAAAGTGTGCAGGTACAAGGGTTTGCTGAATCCAAGCCTCACTAAAAAGCACGAGAAATTTACAATAAAAATATGCAAATGTTCCTTCACGAGGCACGTTGTTAAACCATATACAAGCCCAAATCAGAAAAAGTTGGGATGGTTTGTTGAATTAAAATTTAAACTTAAAACAGTATTTAGTAAGTTATCTTTAAATTTGTATTTTTGCAATCCAATCCAAAAAAGCTGGAATAGTAAAGCATTTACCACTTTGTAATGTGACGTTCAGAGACTGAAGACACCAAGTTTGTCAAATAAGTTTATCTCATTCTTCCATTAAACAAATCTTAAGGTCTTCAAAAGTACGGGGGTCTTCGTTTCAAGATGCTCCACACATTCTCTATTGGGCCAGTCCAGCACCCGCACCCTCCTCTTCCACATCCAGGTCTTTGTAATGTGGCACAATGTGGTTTTACATTGTCTTGTTGAAATATACATGGGCGTCTCTGGAAAAGCAGCTGCCTTGAAGCAGCATGTGTTGATCCAAAATCTCAATGTAGCATTAATTAACAGTCTGGATGGACCTTTTCATCTTTGGTCAGGAGCACATGGCGTCCATTTCTTCATGAGTGATGGTCCATCCCAGATCCAAGTCCACGACGTTTCTGGACACAGTTGACATAAGGTTCCTGTTGGCTCAATAAGTTTGAACTGGTATTTGTGGATGTAACTCCGTATTGTAGAGCTTGACAAAGGTTTGTCACAGTAATCCTGATCCACGAGGTTCTATCAGGTCCAAATTAGATTAGATTAGATTAGATTAGATTAGATTAGATTAGATTAGATTA
>JAPQRN010001008.1:0-10902 GCA_037367275.1 Coranthus polyacanthus | reverse complement strand
GAGCTACCCAGGCCATTGGAGAGTGTAAAATACCTTTTGTTTTTCACAAGGAATGATCTGCAAACATCCTTTAAGAACGACTTCTTCAGCACTTGATATCTAAAGATATTGTCGAGCAGGAAGTACACCTCACTGTCGCTACAACTTACATTGGCAAATAAAATGTGTTGAAAACGAACAACTTGGCTTATAGGGAAATATGAGGCAATACACATTTATTAAAAATACTGTCAAGGAAACACAACTGGAAGCCTAGTCAAGGTAAAATTGAATCCACCAAACAACTTTCTTGCTCTTTCCAATCCACTGATGTGAGGTTGTTCCTGAGTTTATACATTTTCATGGTTATACCATAACCCCTCCTTCAATCACCACCTTACCGTGGTGGAGGGGTTTGTGTGCTCCAGTGAGCCTAGGACCTATGTTGTGAGTCATTTAGCCCCTGGTAGGGTCTCTCAAGGCAAATTGGTCCTAGGTGAGGAGCCAGACAAAGAGTGATTCAAAATACCCTTATGAAGAGAAGAGCAAGGAATCACCAGGGCCCCACCCTGGAGCCAGGCCTGGGGAAGGGGTTCGTAGGCGAGCTCCTGGTGGCCAGGCCTTTAACCACAGGGCCTGGCCGGGCCCTAGCCCGAATGAGCCACATGACTTCACCCTCCTGTGGACCCACTACCCGCAGGAGGGGTAGTAAGGGGCCGGTGCCATGTGATTTGGATGTCAGCCAAAGGCAGGGGCCTTGCTGGTCCGATCCCCAGCTGTCAAAACTGACTCTTGTGACATGGAGCATCACCTCTCTGGCGGGGAAGGAGCCTGATCTGGTGCGGGAGGTTGAGAGGTACTGGCTAACTGGCGAGATATTAGATGTCGGTTATAGTTTTCCCCGGTGGATGAGAGAGTTGCTTCCCTGCGCCTTCAGGTCGGGGACTGGGCTCTGACTGTCTTATTCGCTTATTCAGTTTGGAGTACCCGGACTTCTTGGAGTCTCTGGGTGGGGTGCTGGAAGGCACTCCAGCTGGGGACTCCATTGTTCTACTTGGAGACTTCAATGCTCACATGCGTGATGACAGTGTGACCTGGAGTGATTGGGAGGAACAGCCTGTCTGATGTGACCCGAGTGGTGGAGGGTGCCTGTTTTGGTGACCTCAGGATCGCATCTCTGTTTTTTGCAGATGATGTGATCCTGTTGGCTGCATCGAGCTCTGACTTCCAACTCACACTGGAATGGTTTGCAGCTGAGTGTGAAGCAGCTAGGATGAGGATCAGCACCTCCAAGTCTGAAGCTATAGTTCTCAGTCGGAAAATGGTGGAGTGTCCCCTATGGGTTGGGAATGAGTTACTGCCCCAAGTGGAGGAGTGTAAATATCTCGGGATCGTGTTCACGAGTGAGGGGAGGATGGAACGAGAGATTGACAGATGGATCGGAGTGGCATCGGCAGTGATATGGACATTGCATAGGTCTATTGTGGTGAAGAGGGAGCTGAGCCGAAGGTGAAGCTCTCAATTTACTGGTCAATCTATGTTCCTACCCTCATCTATGGTTACAAGCTTTGGGCAGTGACTGAAAGAACGAGATTGTGGATACAAGCGGCATAAATGAGTTTTCTCCCCCGAGGCTCTCCCTTAGAAATAGGGTGAGGAGCTCAGCCATCCAGGGAGAGCTCGGAGTAGAGCAGCTGCTCCTCCACATCGAGAGGAGGTGGCTCAGGCATCTGGTCAGGATGCCTCCCTGGCGAGGTGTTCTGGGCATGCCCAACAGGGAGGAGGCCCGGGGCAGACCTAGGACATGCTGGAGGGATTTCATCTCCGTGGCTGGGGAGAGGGAAGTCTGGGCTTCTCTGCTTAGGCTGCTGCCCCCATGACCTGAACATGGATAAAGCAGAAGAAGATGGATGGACATCATAACATGGGTGAAGATGAGTTAGGGTTGCTTCAGAGGCTTGTTTTCAAAGTTTTTCTTTTGTTTGGCATTTTTAAAACCTATGTGAGTGAAATACTCATCCCATAAACAAGGTAGACTTGCTACCTTCAGTTTGAAGTAAATGCTGAAACCTAGGATTGAACCTTTCAGTTTAGATCTATCGCTTTCCCAACTGAGCTATTTTAGCTACTCATGGACGAAGTACCCTACTGACATGTCTGAGGCCCGACAGGAACAGCTGCTTACATCTGTCACACCAAGAGAGTAACACTGCATTCTGCTATGCCACCAAGAAAATGTGACAGTAATGTTACAGCTGAATCTAATCACAGTAATAATTGAAGCCTGGATGCCCTCCTCTCATGTGCAAATACTTGTTTGATAAACCATTTCTGTTAGTAAAATGCTTCCATAGAGCAAATATTATGATTCACATCCCCTCATGGTTAAGTAACCCTTCATCTTTGGACTTTTCCTCTTCTTGGCACAATGGCAAATCATTTGGTTCTCTCAGAAACATTGTTTGTAATGGTAAGTGACTCATGCAAGCCACAATAAAATACACAGTACTTCACAGGGAGCAAGGCTTTTGACCATTTAAGTCCTTCGCAACAAATGGACATTTTCAAAGTACAGAAGCATGCTCAGTAAGGAACTGTGTATTCATCCTATGTAGTCACTGGTTAGAAACTCAGCACTGTTCTTGGAAAAGCAAACCTTTTTCCAGGAACCCTCCTGTTGTCTTCGGGTCAAAAATATCCCTAAATTGTGTTTAACAGCAGAGAAAACCCCTTAGATGTTGTCTTTTTCAACTTGAAATTGTATTATTTTTCCTGAACTGACCCCAACATTAGAAACAGGGAAATATTGCCTTTATTCATATTTGCATGGAAGCTGTAAACCACTTGGGAACAAAGATTGTCTTCGGGTCATTTTTGACCTGGCAGTTGAAATCACAGTCACAGCGTCAGTTGAAGACTACAAAAAACAAACACAGACACACACACTGCTGACTGATCTTAGACATAACTAAAACTTTCTCATGCAGGTGGACCATCACCTTTCAACGACCCCATACACAACTTTCAAACACATACACAACCATCAAAGCATTGCTTACTAATACTTCTACATTCAAAATCTCTAAATGTGCTGCAGATGACAGTATCCTCAGTTCTCTCTGTGCTGAAGCCATAAGTGCATGTTTCATGAAATAAAAATGAGTTGTGTCCACTGAATGAATGCAGTATTTCTGCTCTGTAAAAAGGGAAAACTCTGATATTCACACATTTTCCGATGAATTACAGTTTGTTTCTTCATGCAAAATAGATTTGGCATTTCAAATTGAATGAAATTGCTTTATTTTAGATCTTTGGTGAGGGTGGGTCATTTTTGACCCAGAGGACAAGGGGCTTATACAGAATGTGAAGACAACAGGAGGGATAAAGTCCTAGCAATTTCTAATGTTTTCCATTTCTGAGCTGGCACTTCAATCTGTTTGCTGAGATTGAATGATGCGGAGCAGGTAAAATACTGTTTGGTGCAGAAACTGGATGAAAGCCATTATTGAACTGTGCAGAAAAAAGAAAAGGCTTAGTGCTGCCTCTGTGCAAGGCGGCATCATTCACAGATTGTTTCGGTAAATGAACACAATCAAAATTTCTTTTGCTTCATTGGAGCTTAAAATGTGGGCACTTTACAGGTTCAGATTAAGACGAGACTGCAACAGGAGAATTACAAGGCAGGATCTCAAGACAGATGCTTTCATGACTTCAGCCATTGCAGGTAGTTTACTATTTTGATATTGGCTGATACGTTGTGACTTGGCTACTTTTAATAGTCAAAATATGACCTGCAAATGAAAAGAAGCCAGATGAGCACTTGATTTGTTGGGATGTTGAAACATTTACAAGGGCCCTACGAGGATTTGAACCCAGGATCTCCTGTTGACAAGGCAGACACTTTGACCAACTAAGCCTCAGAACCTTTAGTTGATTCTGAGACTTGGTTTTGTATTCACATTTTAATGGCAATCATATTACACTGATGTTGGAATTCTTCAGGTAGAGTCACAGCAGCAATCTTTGACCTGACAACATCATAAGGACTGCCAACTGCATGAGGAAGAACAGAGGTTATTCAAATGATGTGAGCACAAACTGCACATCGGAAAAGCAATCACAGACCGGATGGATTTCAGCTGCAAGAACACTCCTTTCTCCCACCACCCATAGCCCAAGTCATGTGACAACTGGAGGGGATTTCTGACAGCCGCCCCAAAATGATTGTTTTGTGACACAGCATCCCCACTAATCATCATCCTTTATTTCTGGGAGTTGCACCAGATGGGTGACTGGGTGTTGGTAAGTGTGTTCCTTCACCTTGATCTTGGCAGATCTCACACAGCCATCAGTTCCAGGGTATGTTTTTTACTTAATTTCCCAATTACCGCCATGATGTGGGGCACTAGGAGGATTGAAATTGAAGTTGACCTGCTAGTGCTGGAGTTGCTCCTGTAACACAGGGACCATGTCCCCTCTTCAGTTCGGCACAACCTCTTCTGAAGTTGGTGCCACAATCGGCAAAGCATTCATAAGGGTTACCTCTTCTCGCCACAAATCATCTAAAAGCCATAAAAAAGGCACCCGTGTCCAGGCTTTCCAGTGTGTCCAGATGGACATAATTGGTTGTCATGCATTAGAATATCACTCCCCACTGCTTCTCGGTTCTCCTGTCCACCTTTAAGGTGGAAGGCCCAAAGCAGTCGACTCCGGTGGACCAGAAGGCAGGTTGGAAGAGTCTAAGTAATGCTGGGGGGAGGTCAGCCATCCTACGGATATCTGGTGATGCCGTTTCTGATATTGCTGGCAGGACTTCTGGTTTTGCCAGATTGCTGCTCTTCCTCTGAGGAGAACAATATCTCCACCACAGCTCAGCAAATAGGTATTCAGATCCTGGGTGCAGAAGCTGCTCATCATATTCCTTGATTAGAAGTTTCATGATGTGGTGTCTTGAATCAAGCCCTATTGAATGCATGGTGTCAGGGTCAAGATCATCTGCTCTCCTGAGCCATCCACCAACATGGATAAGACCAAGAGCTTCATCCAGTTCTGTTGCCAGAGAGAACAGCTTGCTTGCTGCCCATAGACAGTTCAACTGGGAAACTATCCATTTGGCTTTTCCTCAAAAAGGCTACCTCGGCATTGAGTGGGGAATTTGAGCTGGGATTGGAGGTAAACAGAGGCAAAAGCATCCTAACAAGTGGCTCAGGCCAAGACATCTAAAAAGGTGGTGACGTAGCAGATATGGAAATTATGAGTAGCCTGGTGGGTTTCTTGACCTCACTGATGTCTTCTTATAGCCTCATAGCAACTGGAAATGTAATTTCAGAAATAAGGTTTAGCTTTGCCTCCCATGTTATCCAACACTCTGCAAGACTGGTTGGCTCAATAGGGTCATCCCACCCTCTCTTGGAACTCCACAGTTCATGGACTAAGATTTTAGCCTGGGTGGTAAAGGGAAGGATGTAACCAAGAGGGTCATACTGAATAGCAAGCATTCTGTAAATTTATCTCATAGGAGGTAACAGGTTGGTTTAGGTAGGGATGCTGCATTTGTACCCAAGATGATCAGTGCGGCACTGCCAAAGCAGGCCAAGAGTGGGCTTCTGTGGGTCCTTGGTGATAGTTCACACAACTCAAGTTCTCAGGTTGTCCACAAAGCGCAGAGCAACATCAGCTGTTGGAATGCTTTGTAGGCAATTATCCATATAGAAAGATTGTTCAATGGACTTAAATAGGCCATCATCCTCATGTAGCACATCCTTAGCATGTTGTTGCAGTGCATAGATGGCACAACAGGGGCTGCAGGTTGCTCCGAAAGGACCTGCTGCTGTCTAAAATGAAGGACATCCAGCAAAGAATGGGACCAGATAAGAGATTACTATTCAAACTTTGTCCTTGATGCTGGTAAGAACAGTTGAACACAAGCCTGTGTTTTCCACTGTGCTGTTTGACCACATAATGAGGTAAGAACCAGGATTCAGTAGTCTCCAAAACACTGTCAGTCTCCAACTGAGTTACAGAACCGGAAACAGACAAGTTTCCACATCTCCTCAAAATGGATTTCTGCCAGAGAGGGATCTCTTCTCAGGTGTTTTTCTGTTCTCATGAGAAGGAAAGAGGATGGCTCCACCTGTAAGGAAGGAAAGTGGGGATGATGGAGCAAAGGAGTGGCATATCGTATCTGCCCCTCCACATTCACCCTTTTGGTCTTGGAGTCGAGAAGGTGAAGGGCATACTGGTCCTGTTTGGATTGGGTTACTTCCTTCTCATTACGATGAGGAAAGGTATCCAACTGCCGTAACTTCACTACGTTCCTCATGAGTTCACTTGTGGTTGTTTAGGAAGGGGTAGCAGTGAAGTAGCATCGCTGACCTGACACTGTAGGCAGGTTAAAAGGGGAAGGGCCTTGGAGAGCCCATCCAAGGGCTGTACAAACTCCAGATGGACTACCCAGAGGGCTGAGGGCCCACGGGAATGCATTCTCTACCTTGTATTGTGTTGACAGGTACGCTGAGGGTGATATATAGAAAGACACCCTGGCTCCTTTGACCTGCAGGACATCATGTCTAATTGTCTGAAGACTGAGCACTTCAGGGTAACTGTTGAGTTCAATGTGCTTTCCAGCTGCAGACAGGATGATAAATCATTATGACTCAGCATCCATGATGGGATAAGTTTCGACCCACCTGCCTGGACCATGCAATACAACTGGAACCGCCTTCAGAAGGACTCAAGGGGACCGACTAAGATGGTCAAGGTAGATGCTTGGAGCCTGTGTGCTTACCATCATGCATGTGCTATCAGTTGAAGGAATTGTATCATGGACAATGGTCAGGTGTATCTAATTGCAGACTCCACAGGACTTCTTTAATGTGCACGCTGCAGGTGGATGAGTCCTACAACACTTCCAACAGCGATTATTCTCTTGTATACAAGACACTCAGCAATGGTGAACTTCAACAACTCAGCATAACTATTAAGAAAGTGCTCTTTCTTTTTACAGTATGTACAGTAAGGAAAGAATTTGGCTTTACCAGCTGGTTTATTAACTGTCCCAGGAAAGAAGAGGGTCTCTGCTTTGGGTTGTAACTCCTTCGCCAAGTACATGGTGGCATGCCTCATGGTTTCCTTTGGTACTTATTTGGGTTTGTTCCTGACTACTATAGATATGTAGATGTGTTGAGACTGAGGCTGTAGGGAGCCATGAAAATTTGGGGCAGATTGGATAAAGGATTGCTGAGTTACAGCAACTTTGTGTATCATGGCGAAATCTCGTTGCCATGGCAACAGTGTTAGTGTTGACATGTGGGCGTGTTGAGGTCAGGGCGGTGATCAAGCATCTGAAATTTGGAGCAGACTGAGTTATAGCAACTTCATGTTTCATGGTGAGGCTGCAAAACTTGCTATGTCGCCACAGTGTCAATATTGACATGTGGATGTGTTCAGGCTTCCTGTCTGATGAAAGTAAAATATTGAGCAGTTCAGACAAACTACATGTAAGTTATGGCAATTTCGATTGAAAAAATCTGTAGGAGGAGTTCGTTAAAATACAAGGTGAGTAAATTGCCAAAAATGAGCACAAAACACAAAATAGCCAACTTCCTGTTGGTCTGGTGTTTCGGACCCCCCAACCTTTTTTGTAGATCTCAGTGTGATACATGCACCGAATTTCGTTCGTCTAGGGCAAAGTGACTGGGAGTAGTGGTCTGTAGGGGGCGCTACGGAGCCATTTTTGCAGTTTAATGTAGGAACCTTATAAATTATCAAATTTTTCACCACTTCTGATATCTAGCCAATTTTCCTGAGTTTTCGCACATATTTAGACACTTGAAATTGAGTGTAAACATTTAATGTAATCCTACAGATATCGCCCATACTACGTATGGCTCTAATAATTCCTTCAGTTTCAATAGGTCCCTCACCGTTTCGGTGTTCGGGCCCTAATATAGGAATCAAGGTAAGTCCCAGGTAATTTACTGAGTAGCTTATCGACATGGAAACTACAGGTCATTTCAGTTCCATCCCTTCCTTCTATGGATCAAAGTAAACCAACCAAAGACTGGACAGACAGGGAAATCTCTTCAGAGGTATCAGCATTACCAGCCTGCACTGATGGTGCATTAGGGATGTGACCAATTTCATTCTGAATGAGTTGACATGGCTGTCCATATGCTCAAGCAAATTTATAGGCAGGTGGATGTTTAAGACGATCAAGCAAGATCTGATATTTATATTGCTCAGAAAGATGGGGCTGATTGCGAAGAAGGCTATCAAAGGCCATCTTCAAAAGAAGAAAATCACTCTTGTTACCAAACTCAAAGCAGGGAAGCTGTGGCTTCGGGATGCCATAACAAGAGGAAATCAGGAGTTCAGTCAGATTTGGACTACTGCCAGGATGGGACTGGATGTGGTTGCACTTGAGGTGGAGCATCAGCAAAAGAGCCAGGTCCTCTGGCTCTGGTCCTAACTGAGTGAGTTATGTGAGGATCCAACTGCTGGTATGATGTATCAGATGATGGTGCAGACGGTCCTGAGGGATGAACCTGGTGGCCTAGATGTGGCACCTCAAGAGTGCGGAAGGACATGTCACCTGGTTACATGGAAGCATGACCCTGTGAGAGACTGGTGCTTAGCCAAATCTCTCCACTGGGATCAGGTTTCTTCTTTTCTTTTAGCTTCCTTCAGCTCCCGTTCAACTTGTCTAAGCTTCCTCCATCTGGACTTGTTGCTGTCGGCAAAGTTCTTCCAGCTCCATCTCTCTGACTTGTCTTTCTAAGGCAGCCAGCTGTGCAGGATGGAGGGATTCTTTCAGAACTTGGGTAGACCCTTGGCTACAAGATGAAGCATAGCTGGCCTCGGAAATGTCAACCTCTTGGGCATGTTGAGATTGCAAGCCACCATATGTATTACAGACAGGACCAACCTCAAAATCTTTAAAATGGGTTGGAATCTTTTCTGTCTTGTGCTGCTTCGCTTGCTGGGGGCTGTTAAGTTTACTTTAGGCCGAGCTCCTCAGTCAAATGGAGGGGGGCAGCGTTAAGTCCATGCACTGCACAAACACCATGCTGTTGTTGAGGTGCCATCGACACTGCCTCCATCCCCCCAGACTGTGGCAGAGATGTGGTTCCAGAGCCATCACATAACAGTTGTACCAAGGTTTGGGGTTGGTCAGCTTCATCCATGTAAAGGTCACTCAAATCTGGCTTGAAGGACCAAATGTTCAGTACTGACTGACTAAATGATGTGCTGGTAATGGTGAGGACCCATACATGAAGAGGTGGAGAAAGATTATAATGCAGAGCAATTAATTCATTAAAGCTCAGTGAATTACTGCCAGCTTGTGAGTGTGGTGAGAGCTCTGCAATGACGTAAAAGGAAACTTAAGTAGCTCAAACAGTACATAATACTGGAACTGAGGATATAACTACATCATACAAATGAAATATAATTGGAATAAGGATAAACAGACTTACAGGACACACACACACGGCTGGTGGCAGGGAATGGAACAAAGAAGCAACAAGAAAGAACAGCTATCTTATATAGACTGGTGAGTGTCTGACGGATTTAAGGTGTAGGAGGTGGAGGAGGAGCACTCCTTTCACCCACCACCCAGAGCCCAAGTCATGTGTCATCCCTGGTGGGGATTTCTGACATTAGTATAGTCAAATTCAAGACAATGTTGGCCACACCATGCTACATATAGAATATGCAACAGGTCAAATTGTGTCCCTCTCCAGAAGAGATCATAGTTGATAAGATCTACTTTGTGATTACCAACCAAGTAATAAAACACAGGGCCACATAATTCCATTTAGATTTCCAAAATCCTATTGGGCTAACTTGGTTATGCTAACTTCCAGGTTAGTCTACATGAAAACATCATCACTCCAGACCACTCAGCTTTGAGTATCCTGCTATACTGGATCCTTAGGGAGGAAACGTTTAACTTTACCTCAGCAACTGAAAAACATGAAATGAAATAGTTATTTTAAGACAATTACATCAATTTCTTAACTACCATTTTCATCCCATAAATGACATGCTTATGAATATGCTCCTTTACAAACAACAAATGCTAGACATGAGGAACGTGATGAGATGGTGGTTAAATACTATCTAATGGCTTTAACACACTATTTCTTTCTGCTAGCATGCCATATTAAAACGTATTATATATGAATTGCGAGCCTTCACAACTTTATTTAAAATTTAATTAGGAGTAAATATGACTTTTAAAAAAATGTACAATGAACATTATATAAAAAAATACTAAAGATACTTGAAAATTTTCCATGATTGCAGCCCAGTTTTTTTCTTTGCCAGTTTAGTTCTGGTAATATTTGTGATGTTGCAGAGATATTCATTTGCACACCAAAGTTCAATATGTTTTCCTTCCACCATGATGGCCAAATCAGTCCGACAGCTTGCAGCTTTACCCCTTACCCCCACCCCACCAAAGAAGGGGCACCTCTCCCTGTCTTAGGCTTTCAACATATACATGTGGAAGGGCAGGGACGTTCCAGAACAGAGCCATGAAAACATTTTTGTTTGACGCAAAGTTGTCCTGATTAAATTCTAGTAAAGCCAGGCCAGGGAAGGGTACAATGGATATAAAAAGTCTACACACCCCTGTTCAAATGCCAGGTTTTTGTGATGTTAAAAAACAACACCAACATAAATAATTTCAAAACTTTTTCCACCTTTAATGTGACCTATAGCCTGTAAAAAGCAATAGAAAAACAAACCGAAACCTTTAAAAGGTGGAGGTGGGGAGCTGCTGACCTCATCTGGGGATGTTGTTGGGCGGTGGAAGGAATACTTTGAGGATCTCCTCAATCCGGCCGTCACGTCTTCCGATGAGGAAGCAGAGGCGGGGTTTTTGGAGGTGGACTCGTCCATCACCCAAGCTGAAGTCAC